>JBAMYA010042869.1:0-13954 GCA_037176975.1 Arrhamphus sclerolepis
CATGGTGATGTTGGATCCTACCATGGTGATGTTGGGTCCTACCATGGTGATGTTGGATCCTACCATGGTGATGTTGGATCATACCCCAAAAACATGGTGTTTCATCGAATTAATAGTACAAAATTCTGCCTGTCATTTGCGTTAAGTATAATGTAATTTGATTTATAAGAGTAATTATAGGAGAAATTTGTTCTATTACATGGGTCAATCTAGGTGATGTGTGTGGCAGTGAGAGAAAGCTGCTTATGTTGTAAAAGCACCTTGAAGTGTCCCTGGTCTAGAAAGGTGTTATATAAGCTTTATGTTGTTGTTGTTGTATTTATCTAAGCACTGCATGGCTTCACTTTGGGTAAGATTCTCTGGGATGTCCACTCCTGGGAAAGCTTGCAGCTGTCTGGAAGTTGTTTACTTGTGAAAAGCCCTTCTCTCTGTAGAATAATCAAATGACAGAATAATGTGTAGCAACATTGTAGCAACATCTGAGATTATTGCTGATGTCTTGCCCTGTTGACATTGCATCAAGAGCAGTGTCACAGCATCAAAATACCAAAATATCTGCGTTTATACATGTCTGCACACCTACAAAATCCTACAGAAGCAGTGATGGGATACTTAGTGTTGCGCATGTCTGTGGTTTTATTTTAATTTCATTTTTTTGGTTTTATATTTGTTAAATAAATCATGACACAGCGATAAAATAATTCATATATGTTGTTGTACCTCTTCTAAATTTATAACAATACAACTTTGATTAAATGAGTTTACCATAAAATGTGACCTTTGGCTCTAAATGTCCCTCGACTTAAGAAAACATTAGTCTTGCAAATTACTGTAATATACACACAAACATGCAGAAGCACACACACACACACACACACACACACACACACACACACACACACATCTCCATTGTCCTTTATCGGTCTGTGTGTTAAACACTACTCAGAATTAAAAGCCAAGCAGAAGGAGGAGCATGTAGAGGCTGAGTAAAAGTGGTCCAAGAATTGAACCTTGAGAGCCTCCACAGGTCATGGAAACAAGCTCAGAGTTATGGTTAGTTACCATGGAAACAACAAAGCTCCTGCCTTCAAGATATGATCTGAACCAACTGAGAACTAGACCTGATACCCCCAACCAGGTTTTCGTCTGTCAAGAAGGATTTTATGGTCCACAGTATCAAAGTCACAGATGTTTAACCTGAATCTGTGTTCAGATAAATGTAAGACTTGATCAGTGCTGTCTGGCTGATTTTCTTCTGAAGCCAGACTGAAATCTGTCTCAAAGAAATAAGTCTTGGCAGCAGATTTTGTGTTCAGCACATCCTCATGTCTCATTTCTTACACAGCTGTTGACAGATAAATGTACTTGTCACAACTTGCCTCTTTAGCTGATAAACTGTCACACTGGATTAGTAAGAAAATAAAAGCTCATCTACTTAATTATGAAAATGATTTGTTTTATAATTTCATGGCCTCAGTCTAGTTTGTCTGCTGTAAACAACAAGCAATCTTCAGGAAATGAAAAACAAACGTCATCATCAGAGTTACAGTTCAGGCAGACATGATTTATTTTTCTATTTTCTTTTTTTCCCGTGCTTCCCATTTCTTTTCCTCTCTAGGGATTCTCTCACCCTTACTTTTTCCTTACTTCCTTCTTTCCTTCATTGTGTCTTTGTAATTATTTCGTGCCATTATTCAGTATTTTCTTTTTCCTCCCTTCAGCATCATGTGGTGGGATACCAGCAGACCTGCAGGGATCATTCTGTCCCACAGCTGCACCCAAACTCTTGTGCCTCAGGAAAGAAGAATAAAATCCTAAATCCATTTGAGGTTTTCCTTTCTTAAATGCTCTTTCTGATGAGTATTTTATTTAAACAAACAGGTGTGTATTTTATTATCTTCTTGAAGCTCTAGCTCCTCTGGATATACAAACTAATATCTGCATTTCTTCTTTTTTCTTCTACATTCAAAGCTCTTGCCCTTTAATCCCAAATGGACGACAGAAAACCCTGATGCTTAGTCCTTAAATCTTTGTATTTACGGCTACTTGAAATGCCACATCATTATTTGTTTTGGTTTTTTTTTTACACATCAAGGTGAAACAAATGGAGCCAAAAGTGGAAACTAATCTGTGTGGAATCTTTGGTTTGACATTATGGTTAAAAAAAAAACCCAAACTGACTAACAACCGCCCTTCATCGTCACCTGAAGAACCTGAAAGGACGTCTGAACCGTTTGTCAGTTTTAAATACAGTCATGAAACTTTACGGGGGCGTAGATGAGACTGCAATGGCGGAGGGGTCTAAAGATGAGTGAGTGGATTCATTTCCACATTATAACAGCTGTCATATTTAATAACAGACCTTTAGATGCTCGACAGAGCGGGAGTAAAATGCCCTCTGCTGCACTGTCAGGTAGTTTTGGTCATTTTGACATTAAGCGCATCAATATGAAGGAAGCGGGGAACAAGCCAATCAATATCTCCTGATGCACGAACAGTAATCTTGCAAGGACAGAGGCTTTTGTTCTGATCTCGCTATAAACGGCCAGAAAATTTATGAACTGGCAGAAAAGTGGAATTCTCTCCATCTTTGACATTGCATTTAACTTTGGTTAGTTTTCAGATATATGTAAAACCTACATCTAATGGAATGTACCGCCAATCCACAGCAACAGTCGCAGCGACTGACGTGTCCTGCAGTTTAACTGGAATCATTTTAATGTTTTGGCCTTAACATGAATAAATGACTCCATTTGATATGTGAATTTGACACTTTCAACACCCGCAGGAGTCCACCCATTGGTGAAAAGAAAAGACTTTCTAGTGAGATCCAAGGGTTATAGGAGGTGCAATTATTTTCCCCAACTTTTACTCAGTTTTTAAATCACATATGCAAACAGCACATGAAAACCAAGGAAAAGTGCTACAAGACTGGTGCATATAAGAAAAGGAAACTGTGAAATGAAATACCACATAAAGACATCAGCCGGTGCACCACCTGAGTGCATTGTTTCCAGACAGTTAAATAATATAATATCTGTTCAAATCCAAATTATAGTCAATTCCCAAAGCTCCAGTGGCTTTCTCCATTTCTGTAGAAAAAGATGAGATCTTCCATCAGGAGTGTCCAAGTTTTTCCAAAGTAACAACCTCTGAGGACTGAAATAGATGAGGGCTGTCAATCTCTGTTTCATCCTGGGCCACATCATCACCATGGTTACCGTTGAAGGGCTGATTATTTTCTACTTCCTCGGCTAGCTAGGTTGTCAGATTTCACGCTACCTCCTGGTTGTAAAAGAAAAATCAAAGTTAATTTTTGCCATAAATTTTTTTCTTGTATAATCAACAACTTTGGAAACAAACAACGGATTTTTTTCATTAAAAAAAAAAGTGTTGTTAAACCGCAAAATGTGCAAAATCATGTTTTTTAACCTTTGTCATAAAATTGAGAATAGTTAACGGAGTAAGATAATACCAGATAAAAACGGTGATGCAGTAGGCTAAGATTTCCAGATTCTTCAGCAACCAATGAGCTGCTAGATCGCAGCTATGTCCCACCTCCTCTGCTGTTGATTGATGTGGCGCCGATTTGACATTTCAGAGTTGCAAACACATAAAGAAAAGGCGCAGCTGGTTGAAATTGAGACATGCAACAGGACAGTGATCTGAATGAAGTCCAGACTGCGATTGAACTTTACTTAAGTGAATGTCTGCAAACCGTAATTAATGTTTTGTCATTAATGTTAATGTCTTTTGAATGTGGCTTCATCTCTTTTTAAAATAAATAATGTCACCGTCTGCGTGTGTTTCCTCAGTATAAAACCTGGTGAGCATCAAATGATGTTCTTTGTTTATTTCCAAACACATAAACTTTTCCTAACTTTTTCAGGATTGTGTACATCCTTGTGTGTGTGTGTGTGTTTCTGCTTGTACGTGTGTGTGTAAGTGAGGTGCTTATGTAAAACAAGTGTTCTGCTTGAGCCTCCAGCAGGCCGTTTGAGGGTGAGCAGCTTTAATGTGGAGTGACAGTAGTAAAAGAGAAGAGGCTGCCTGTCCTGTGGCGTGTGTGTGTGTGTGTGTGTGTGTGTGTGTGATGGCAAAGAGGAATGTGTTGACTCTGCAATGTCGGCTGCAAGGTTGGGAAGGAGTTTTTTTTCATTTTTTTGAGATAAAGGAAGAACGAAGTGCTTTTCTGTGGCATGCACAGCCAAACATGATGCAGATGTGATCTCACTAACACACCAATATCAGCTGTATACTGTAAAATAAAAACAACCAACCAACCGGTGCGGAAATGTTTTTTTGTTGCAGTTCCTCCACTGACCACTAGGTGTTGGCTCCAAAACAGAGTAAATCCCCATTGACCTCCATGTTAAAATGTCCAACTTTGCAGCAGAATAAAACATATTTAAAGCCTGTTCCAAAAATCCTTTTTGTCCTCTATAGAAGATTTTACATCCATGACACCTGTACAGGTGTGGGCGTGGGGGGAATGCTTTTGTACCACATCAGAAGCAACAGCACCGGCCACCACACATTCATTTCTGCACAGCACACCACACAAACACCACATGCATCACTGCCTTGTGTCTTTGTCTGCCCTTTCGGGCTTCACTGTCGGTGATTTGAGTCCTTTCTGACAGAATCACAGCCTCAGGTGCTAATAAAACCAGTTAGATGAGGGCTGATGAAGGACACATTCACTCTCACCAACTCACAGGAAGAACTAACATCTGTGCCGCTTCAAAATGCATATAAGTCGAACCCATTTCCATAAACCATAGAAAGGTGTAGTGGACCCTAGAATGTGTCACCACATTAATGTGAATTTAGATGAAATTAATCCTTCTGTTAATTTTTACGGATTGAAAATGATTCTCTGGTAATACTGTATCTGTTAAACAGACTTTTTTTTTTTTTTACGTTGTGGGGAACATTAGTAAGTGGAACCTTTGAGGTCGGAACTGTTGTCCTTCGGGTGGTCTCAGGTGTGGACGTCCGCCCACTCATCAGAAGCAACTTGGACGGCACATGTACCTCTACTTGTCTTCATCATTCTTCCACTTTGTCTGTTCCCACAGACAACTGTATTTGTCTCGTGGTCCCACATTCGGGACCAGTAACAAACAAAACAACAAACAACAAAATCTTCAGCTGAGGAAATGTTCTAACAACAGTCCACATACTTCTGGTCCCAGTATGAGCTGCTCACCAGTTCTGGTTCATCTTTATCGTTTTGTTTTTGATGATGTATCCAATGCTTTCAGTTGGTGGATAAACAAATGTATCTGGCTTAGCAATGTCTTGCTGAATGATGCAAGACCTTCTCTGAAACACATGGTGCACAGATGGAGCCTTTCATGTTCAGCTGTGGTAGGTGCCCGTTCCATATCACTAAAGCACCCCGTATCATCACAGATGCATACTTTTGAACTGATATCAAGCCATGTGGTCTCTCTCCTCCAGAAGATGCCATGTCCATGATTTCCAAAAAGTATTTCATATTTGGAATTGTCTGACCACAGGACAGTTTACCACTCTGACTCAGTTAATATTGAATGAGCTCAGAGAAGACATATCTGGTTCAGATTCACACGTGGCTTCTCCTCTAGATGACAGAGCTGCAAGTTCATCTCGGTACAAGAGCAGCTCGATGCGTGCAAGTATTCCCCAGTCCACGCTCTGTTCATTCCTATTTTAATGCCGTGCAGCCTGAAGATCAGAGGCATCTAAGGCTGATTTTTGAACCTACCACTTACAGAGTTCTTCTTGGACTCTTTTTAAATTGGATTTACAAATCACAGCATTCTGTTTTATAACATTACAAAAATTAAACCAACTTATTTGGAGCTGGGCTTCTGTCGATCCACCTCCTCCAGCTCCTCTGGTAGGACATCAAGTCATTCCCACGTCTCAAATGATGTCTCATCAGCATATCCTGGGTCTTCCTCAAGGCCTTCTTCCAGATAAAAAAGCCAAAACACTGCCCCAAAGAGGCAACCAGAGACATCCAGGCCAGATGCTGAAGCCACCTCAACTGGCTCCTCTCAGTGGAAGAGCAGCAGCTCTACTCTGAATCTCTCAGACGACCAAACTCCTCATATGGTGGTTCACATGGTACGATTTTGGTCGTCTCAGACTAAAGACGTACAATCGTGGGAAAAAGGGTCCATCATGGCTCAGCCCCGTCTCTTCTCCACAACAGACCGGTCCTCATGACTGCATTGATCCGCCTGTCAATGTCTTGTTACATCTGTCCCTTCCTGGCTGACAACATCCCAAGATACTTGAAGTCCTCCACTTGAGGTAACACCTCAATACTGGTCCTGCACTCCTGACCTGAGAACCGCGGTCTCAGATGTGAAGATCCACAGCTTTACCCAATATAAGTACAGACCGTTTAATAAAATAAAGACAGAGCCTTCATTTGCTTTGACTGATCAGAGTCCAGGCCTTTCTAAGGATACTCTCAGGATGTTAGACAGCAGTGTGAAGTTTATTTCTGCTGCCATGTTTGGTTGCCATGACAGCCATCACCTCAGTTTCTCTCCAGTGACCCAGCTTCACCTTCTTCTTTCATTTTGCTCATTTTCACCGCACACATCCTTCCCCTCTGTGCTTTCCAAACACTTCCCTTCAGTCTTTTTCTCTTTCATCGCTCTCTCCTCTTCCACTCCTCCCTTCCTCTCTGTCTTTCTCACCAACTGCCCGAGGACCACCATGTTGAATAATAAATAAATTCAGTTCCTTTGCTGCGTACCTTTGGGTTGTCTTGTTTTTGTGTTTGCTTGTGTGTTTGTGGTTTTTTGTTTGTTTTGTTCTTTTGTATTTTCTCTTGTCAGATCTCTTCTACTGACACCAGGCCCGGCAGCACCAAGGGTATGGCCTTGGACTCGACACCTGAATAACGATGAGGTGACGGACCTGAGCGCTTCGAGACAAACCCAAGTCACATCAGGTCCGTCTGGACTAAAAAGTAAACTGTGGATAAGAACAGCTTTTGTTCTGCGCTATAACCAAACTCAGAACTGAGTTAAGAACAGTGATGATGGGATTTCTCCATTCTCATTTTCAACACTGCTGTCTCTCCTTTGGCATTATAAAAGCACAATAGTGTATATGTTGTTTCTATATGGACAGGGGATGGGAGAAGACTACGGTCAGTAAGGTTTCAAAAGCAATAACATATATATACATTTATATACCTTTTGGCTGAACTGATATACATGTAAGTATGTATGTTATAGATATATATACCTTTTTGGCTGGACGGCTACTTTGTTTTGTCAGTGTACCTGAAGCAGGTTCAAAGAGTCCATGTCTCCATGACGACATCTGTAAAGACTCGACACGTTCTGGATTTTAGCTAAATTCATTTCCACTGCATGCACACAGTGAGCTGTAGATGAAGGTAAACTGACCCCAGGAAGAGAGCTGCACCGTGAATTTAAACAGGAAAGAAAAAACAAAAGCCCAGAAGACAATAATATCTCTGGTTGATGCATGACAAGTCCTTGGAGCTGCTGTCTTCCAGCAGCAGGCGCCTGGAAACAGAAATTATGCAGATTTTTCTGTCTGGATATGACAATCATGACTGATTATTAAAACTCATGTCTTTGTTTGTTTGTTTGTTTGTTTTACCACAGGGACTTATCTTTCACCTCTTTGAGTCAGTCAGGATTGGGGTTCCTGCTTTTAACCTCTTAATAATACATGATGACCTGTTTGGCTTCATTTTCAGATTTTCCTTTAGCTATTTGTGATTAGGAAGAACCAGTTAATATAATAACCCGATATCATCTTAGAACATGAAGTTCTTTATGAAATAAATGATGTCCACAAACACGGACACTAGGTCTGCGATCCAGAACGCAGACGCGTTATGGGGTAGCAAAGTCCAAATCTCTCACATTGGTGTGCAGCAGGTTCCAGTTACACATGAGGGTTCTGGTGCAGACAACCAAAAATGTGAGGTCCATAGATGTGGACGCCAGGTCTTAATAGGTTAACGATGCAGAATCTGTTATTCTTCGGGTTTGGAACGTTCAGATTTCATTTGTAAGCCACAGTACATGCTGCTTGTGCTTACAAATTATGAATTCTAATTGGATAAACAAAAACACAAAAAAGGAATAAGCTGCTGTCTTTAACAATAAAGTCTTGAATTTTGGAAAATAAAGTGTCAATCTTCCAAAATTTTAAATTTTACAAGAAAATTAACTTTTTTTTTTACAAAAAAAGTGAGATCTTTTTTAAATTTGTGATTTTTGCTAGAAAGAAAATTGTGATTTTAGTGCAAAATCAACTTTATTATAAAAGTTTCAATTTGGGTGAAATGTGACATTTTAAGGAAAACAATATGAAAAAAAGTATTTTTTTCATATTTCTGATCATACAAAAAAAAATTATGATTTTATGTAATATTGTTACAAAAAGATGATATTTTTCAACAAACAGCAACAAAAAAATGTAATTTAAAGTCCCAAAGACTTGAGATTTTACAAAATAAATAGATTTTTAGTACTAATGTTTCAATTTTAGGATAAATGTGATCTTGTGAAATTTGCCATTTTCCCTCTTTTTTCATGAAAAACATCAGTTTTGTTGAATTTTTTTGTTTGTTTTTGTTTTTTTTCTTGGTACAAAATGGTACAAGAGCCTCAAAATGCGAATTTTGTGAATTTTGAAATTTTATGACATAAAAAAACCCTAAAAAATACTTTTTTTGTTTAATCCAGCAACTTTTGCAAAAGAAAAGGAAAGAATATGTTACCTCGGCAGCACATACACTAAAAGGAGAAGGTAAAGAATAATTTAACCATGTAACCATGGTGATGATGTGGTCCAGGATGAAATAGAGTTTGACACCCCAGATCTAGTTTGATCAGCAAACACAGCATCTTTATGAAAAAAAGAAGAAGAAGAAGAAAAGAAATAGCTGCCATTTGTGCAGCAAACAGAAGCTGACTTCATCCACCTGTCAGGGAATACCGAGCACCTCAGGAGCCTTAAATGTGGGGTCTGAGGGTTCAGGAGACACGACTCAGGCCGAGGCGAAGCCTCCCAGAGCATCTGCTGACTCACAGATCCTGTCATGACGAGAGGAGAGCGAGCCTCCAACATCAGCAGGGTTGCGAGTTCACCATCCACCGACATGAGCTTTGCTTTAAGTGTTTGCCATCGAGATCCCGTGAGACGGTTTAAGACCAGTAGACCGATGATGTTTGTACACGACATGTTTTCATCCGGGATAAAATGCTGGCGCAGGAGGACTTCTGTCTGAGAGGTGATGTTTGGTGGCTGAGAAGGTGGAAATAAAGGAGCTTGAAAGTCTGAAGGTTGACCCACAGTTTCCTGTTGTTTTCCCTTTAGCTGTTTGTTTGTTTGTTTGTGAAGTGTGTAAGATTGTTGTCATGTGTGATAACGAAGGAGGATACCCATGAGGAATATTAAATCTTTAAATCTTCAATAAAACTTAAAACAAACAAAAACCTTAAATATGAAACATGGAAATGCAAAGGAAAAGATTCACAATAACACAAAGGAAATCCACAAGGAAAGCAAAACAAAGAAACAAGAAAAAGAAACAAACCAAAAACAAAGAAATGAAAATAAAGAAGGAAGCAAAACAAAGAAACAAGAAAAAGAAACAAACCAAAAACAAAGAAATGAAAATAAAGAAGGAAGGAAAACAAAAAACAAGGAAAACCAAGAGACAAACGAAGAAACAAGGAAAAGAAATAAACAAAAAACAAAGAAATGAAAATAAAGAAGGAAAAGAGGAAGAAAGTAAGGAAGAAAAGAAACAAGGTAAACACTAAACATATATAACACATAAATCCAAAACCTATTTCAGGTGTAAATAAACTTGGTTTCCTGTAGCAGATAAGTGGCCTCTTTGAGGTGAGGATGAGAAATAAAAACTGAAATAAAAACTGTGAAACTGAAGTTTAATCTCATGTTAAATCCCTTCGTCATGTAAGTCAAATGACTTTTAAACTCCTGCATGTGAGGCGTGTCTCTCCACCTTTAACTGTTATGTCACCTTTTTCTCTTATTATATTTTAAGGGGTGTAAACCTTTGGGAGGGACAGAGAAGACAGAGACACTTTAATAATTCCACTTTAGTATAATAGATACCCTTTATTTATTATGGTGAACATATTCTATTTTTTAAAGTAAAACAGTTCATTTCATGCATTGACTCTGCAGGATTAATGTTCCAGTTTCCAGTCAGTTTAGGTCCAGATCAGTGGTTTAGACCTGGGTTCAACTTGAAACTAGATAGTACCGTGCAAAATTAATTCAATTTAAGTGCTCATTTTAATTACGAGAGTCGGTGTGTGTAATGTCAGCCTACAGCAACACCGTCCTAATACAGGACATTAGAGGAGCCCTAATTTGGAATATTCTTTCTTGCCTCAACATGAATTTCAGTCATTGTGCTTTTTTTTTTAAATTTTATTTTCATCTCTGTTGCGTAAAAAAAAGCAAAATGGAAATCATTAAACGTAGCTTCAGGTTTGGTGCTGACATGTGCTAATGTTTGAGGTTTGTGTGCTTTCAGCATATTAACTCTGGCTGAGTGTTTCGTGTTATTAAAACCATTTTTCTGTAACAAAAGAGGAGAATGTCAGGGAGAAATTAGACATTATACCTTTCCTTTAATGGCTGTCATTGAAGGTGTCTTTGAAGAGCCTTTTAAAGTCTAGTGCAGTAGTGTACATGTAATAGTAGACAACAGATTATGTGTAATTGTATAGAAGTGCTATCTTATGCATCGCACAGAATGTGATCATCCTTTATGTTTGAAAGACATGATGTGACTGCAGAGTTTGCCAGAAACTGATTTGATTCCAGAGAGCAAGCACATTTGAGCCTAAGTTTGGTAGTTACGGCTCATTTATGCTGCTGAAAAGTGTTATGTGGGTCAGAAAGAGCTCAAACGTCATGATCTGGCTTCTGCATGACGTACGGCTACGGCAGGGGTGTCCGACTCCAGACCCCGAGAGCCCCAGTCCTGCATGTGTGTGTTGTGGCAGGGAAACATATGAGGCATGCAGGACTGCGGCTCTGGAGGCCTGGAGTTGGACACCCCTGGGCTACAGGT
Source organism: Arrhamphus sclerolepis (assembly GCA_037176975.1). Classification (NCBI taxonomy): domain Eukaryota; kingdom Metazoa; phylum Chordata; class Actinopteri; order Beloniformes; family Hemiramphidae; genus Arrhamphus; species Arrhamphus sclerolepis. The sequence continues at coordinate 11,111 of JBAMYA010042869.1, forward strand.
TCAATTCAGAGGCTCATGTATTGCAAATCAAAACCCCTACTGTGAGGATCAAAACCCAGAATCTGTAATCAAGAAATCAAAATCATCCACTTTTCAGTCCTTCAGTTCTAAAACCATCTCTGTTTTCAAACCGTCTTTCTCAGTTGCTCCTCTGAAACGCATCACATCAGTTCAACATCAATCAACAGCAGAGGGGGCGGGACAAAGCTGAGCTCTAGTAGCTCATTGGCTGCTGAATGAGTCAGTACTTCATACAGTACATCGACGTCAGATCACCAAACTTCTGCTGATAAATACAGCGTTGCCAACTTGACGACTTTATCACTATATATTCAGGTTCAGCACTACAAAAGTGTTAATCACTTGCTGGGGACATTTCATAATATCAATACAATAAGACAATAACAGGTGGAAGAGATGATGCGCTAGGCTAAGATCATCAGCTCATTCAGCAGCCAGTGAGCTACTAGATCTCAGCTATGTCCCGCCTCCTCTGCTGTTGGTTGATGTGATGCTGATTTCACATTTCATTTCAGGATTTCAACTGCAAAAAGAAAAAGTGCATGTGAGGAAGAAAATGGAGATAGTTTCAGAACTCATAGTGAAGGGAAAAAAAAGTGTAACCGAGGAAGATGACTGAGCTTTCGGTTACAGTTTTTCATTTCTTGGTTACAGATCCTGGATTTTTCAGTCTCAGATTTTGGATTTTGATTCTCAAACTTTATGTTTTTGGTTTGAAAAACATTTGGCTCTGAATTGACAACCATTTGGAGGGCCAATCATGGCTTAACGAAAATGTAGATTTGGTTGATGTCTGGTGGACATGTGGCTGACGAGCAGCTGAGCCAGAAAGACAGAAAAGACAAAAGGAAAACTAAAACATCACTGTTTCGTTCCAGCCACCTCCTCTAACTCTATACTGGGCTCAGCTGATCTCCACCTTTTCCCAGTCTGTGTGTGTGTAACTGCCATTTTCAGGAAAAATGTACAATCCGATCCCTTCTTTTTTCCACATCCGAGGTAGTGAAAAACGCCTGAAAAAGGAGACGCTGCTAGTGTATGTAAGGTACATTCTCCAATTACGTAATCATTTACTTTAATGAGGATTCCTTTGTTTCTGCGCTTCAGGCAAGACATAAACTATGTGTTGAGGTTCTGGTTTCATCCCATACCAAGGATGCATTTCTTCTGGTTTCCTTTCTAACACCACCCTGTTCTCCAATGTGAACTTAAAGGATTAAAAACATGTTGAGGAACAAGAGGAAGCATTCAGAGCCGTCAGAATCCTATAGTACTGATCTTACTCAGCTCCTCAGACAAGAACCTGGACCTCTGAGGCAACTCTAGTTGCCTCAGAGTTTCACATCACACAGGAACATATTTTTCCCAAACTGGTCAGTATCAATTTTTTTGATCCGTTGGCTGGCTTTCACCGCCTCAGGCAACAAGCTACATTTCATGTTGTCCCAACTTTATTACCTCCTCGGTCTTCGCCAGATGGCAGACGAGCATTATCATTTTATCTTCAGGACTGCTGGAGTTTTATGGAACAAACATCTCTACGGGACTCTGGTAATTTGATTTTGCCCACGGACAAAACCCAAATACATGCAGAACACTAATTTCAGTCTGGACAGTGAAATGATTCAGTGGAGGACAGAGGGAAACAAGATATAGGTGCAGATGTTCAGTTCTCTGTTCTCTTTCTGTCATTTCCTTTATTCTTCTTTTGGATTTGTTATGAGGTATTATCCACATTTTTATTCCCTTATTACATGTAATCTGTTGAGGGGATAGAATAGTAATAGTTTGTAACCCGACAGTTGCTCGCCCTTTTCTTGTGTTCCATCTCAAAAATAAAAACAAAAACACCAAATACAGAAAAAATAAAATAAAATAAAAATGGACCACTGTTATTCAATCTCTACATGCTTCCTCCAGGTCAGTTCACACGTAACAGCAATGTTGCTGATCACAGTTATGCAGATGACACTCAGATCTACATTCTGTTTCTTTCTGCTTCTACCAAATAACTTTGGTCCATCAAACTCTCTGTCTGCTTGGAACAAATGAACAGCTGGACGCAATCAAGCTTCCTTCAGTTAAATCAGGACAAGACAGAAATAATTCTATTTGGTACCAAAAATAGACAGAATGAGACTTGTCTTCCAGCTTGAATCCAGAGGGCTCAGACTAAATCCCGGTTAAGAATTTTCGAGTTTTAGTTGACTCAGACCTGAACTTCAGCAGCCACATCAAGGCTGGAACTAAAACAGCTTTTCACCTCCTCAAACAAATCTCCAGAGTTAGAGATCTCACGTCTTCGAGAAGCTCATTCATGACTTCATCTCCAGTAGATATCAAATGTTCTCCAATTCCAGACACATTTAAAGTTAAACTGTGCCCTTCTTTAGTTTAAATTTACTACACTTCACAAAACCCTTATGAGAAGCACAGCAAGAAAGTCGGGTGCGTCGCCTGGATTGGCGTTGCCGGGGCCCCACCCTGGAGCCAGGCCTGGGGTTGGGGCAAGCGCCAGGTGGCCGGGCTCAGCCCGATATGAGCAACGTGGGCACCTGTTCAAGTGGGTTCACCACCTGCATGAAGGGCCATAAGGGGATGGTGCAGTGTGATTTGGGTGGCAGTCGTGGGCAGGGACCCTGAAAACCCAATCCCAGGACAACAACTCTGGCTATGGCTACATGGAATGTCACCTCGCTGGGGGGGAAGGAGCCTGAGCTTGTGCGGGAGGTGGAGCGGTACCGATTAGAAATAGTCGGGCTCACCTCCACTCACAGTCTGGACTCTGGAACCCAACTCCTTGAGAGAGGCTGGACTCTCTAC
>JBAMYA010042870.1:0-13953 GCA_037176975.1 Arrhamphus sclerolepis
CCACACAGAAAGGCCCCCGTGGAGGCTCGAACCAGGAACCTTCTTGCTGTGAGGCAACAGTGCTAACCACTAAGCCATCGTGCTGCCTTAATCAAACACCTGCTCTAACTTAATTATTCACAAGTAAATTTGCATTAAGAATTATACTTCTCAGACCTGAAATGTCATCTCTGACCTTACCTGTGAACAAATCCACAAATTACCTATGAATCACAAGAGGAAGCTGCTGAACTTGCCTGATGTTTTATTTTTGTTCCCAGCTTCACAATATTCAGTGATACAAGACTGTACAACAACTGCAGTAAAATGCTTCCTAAATTGTATTCCGGAGAAAGAGGCTGACCTTCTATTTACAAACCCTAAATGAAATATTCACTATCCAACACTATATATACTATAAGCATAAAAGGTGGCAAGAATAACAGTGGTAGTAATCTGTGATATTGATTATATAATGTTAAATAAGACACAAAAAGTCTATAACAACTTTTAAATAAATTTAATGAATGGGCTGAGAATGGTTCCTGGGAGCTGGTGTCAGTTCTCAGTGTGCATCACAAAAATGCAGCAGTGTGATGTGTTGTTTTGCTCACATGACATGCGAGAAAAAAAAAATGCTCCATCGATCTCAGACACTGATTAGGCTGTTCTTCCTTGTTCACACTTCATCAGATCACATGAGAGTGGCAGCAAACACAAAGCAGCTTATTCTACAGGATTTCATTATGACTCTGTAGAAAATGCAGTCAATGTTTATTTGCTTCCACTGAATGGACTCAGCAGTGAACACAAGTAAGATGTACAACTTTCTGATTCTCATTTATAGATTCACAGCTTCCCTCATCAGGACAAAAGGGTCCTCAATGAAACACATGATGTACAGCATCTCGTGGCTCCTGATTAGTCTACAAAAAAGTAATATCTACAAACTGTACTGACTAACCTAAAAAGAAGTGTTTGTGCCTGAAACAATGACACCACTGTTAGTTCTACTCCAAAGTTGAGCTTTTTGTACTACTTATGACCTGTGGTGAAGCTACGAGCTGCGCTTTCCTTTTTAAAACTAGTAGAACATGTAGAAGGTGTTCTCTAAACTAATCAACTCAGAATGTCCGTGTTTTGAACAGAAGCTATTTGTGTCTCTTTGTTTTCCAGCTCACTGTGATCGACTCATTTGTGCTCCCCTCATTGCCTCCACGGCCATTAAACATCTTCTTTGCTGCGTGTATCCTGTTAGCATGCGGATCAACATTAGTGCTGGTAACGCACACATTCACACACTGTATTATACTCTCACACATTGTTGTTAGTCAATTTTGTTACAAGTAAACCAGCCAAAGAGAGAAATCCAAAGTTTTTTTTTAGGTCTGCAGGTTCTGTAAGAACAAATTGTTTGTATTGGTTTCATAAATTGTCTAAGGAAGGATTAATAATTGTATTTTGAATTGTATGAAAGTAGTTCCATCATTTGACATTTGGTGCATTCCATTGACAGAACCAACATAACATCTGTAGCTCTTTTTATTAGCATAAGTTCCGCTTCATTTGTTTTTAAATAAAGTTTTTAACAGCCTTTGCCAGTTGCTCTCTGTAAAGGGAAGGCGCATTAAATAATAAAATGAAAAGTAAAGTGAGAAATGAATGTAAATTGAAAGATTATGTGATTATACTATCTAATGATTTCATTCATTTAAAACCTATTTGATTGAATTTCTTTGCTTGTCATCACTCTCAAATCCCAAATGACCTTTTCTTTCCCTTTGTTACATAAAAGTTAGTTAAAATCCTCTTCAAATGTTTGGACTACACTTACAGAATGAAAGCTTGCTGCGTTCATGGAGGCGGATAAGATCTTTGTCTTTGTGTAGTGAGCGCAGAAAGACAAAACAGTTATTGTTTCTGATGAGAAGTAAATGAAGGTGATAAATGTCAGCTGAGAGGCTGCAAATGATTTAGACTCAAAACTCTAATCAAATAATACTTTAATGAAGTTTATTAAATCTAATTGCAGTTTATCACCTTGTTACTTTGATCATTTTCTACAGCAATTTTATTCATTATCTCCAGTTGAGACAACTAGTGATTTATGGCAGTTTTTCCTTTTTTATCATGATGGGCTTCAAGTGATGACATATCTCTGAATTACACATCCATTTATGCTGCTTCATTTTTCATTCAAGTGCTTTCATTGCCTCCATGACATCACTTAAGTTTTGTTACCGCAGGAGCCCAGAAGTGAACACTGTCTGAAGCAGCTGCATATTTTTACAGCCATTGTAGCTGTTTGTGTTGCAAGATGTCACTTTATCACACTGGACAGCACCCACTTACTTGATACAAGCACTCATGTGATAAGTCATTGCAGTGGCAACCATGCAACTCCCATCAGCTGACGAAGGCTGGAATTCAACCGAAACATTCTAATAAGCTTGTGTCGTGATTGTTGATTAACCATATTGTTTTTTTGAGGATGCTGTAATGATCAGGGAAATTAAATCCTTCAAAACTACAAAAAGCAATGTGTGGAGAGATTGGAAAGGGAATGTTACAACTCTCTGGTTTCTTGCTTACTGCTTTAAAAATAAAATTAATCCATAAAGTCTTTGTAAATGGACCATATAATAAGCTGGTGATCACAGGAGGTCTGGTGACTGAAAGTGTAACATTCTATCTGGCTAAAACTGAAAATGCATGTACACTTTGTCTCAAACTGCCACTACATATTTAAAGAGAAATTATAACTCCAAGTTATTATTTTTTTCCACTGTGAGAGGCACACAGCATTCTCATTTGTGTCAGTGTTATTTGTTTGTTTTTTTTAAACAAAACAACAAAAATCAAAATATGTATGCACATCCTGCTCTGATTTTTTTATTTTTATTATTTTAAACCCTTTGGAACGTATGACACACATCTGAAAAAAGTCAGACCTTGAGACGGTTATTTTGGCAACTAAATTGCATCCCTACTTTGAATATTGTGCAACTAAGTAGTGGACAAAAAACACAGAAAAATAATAATAAAAAATTCCCATCAAAAGAAAAAAACAACATACAGTGTGATTATGCTTGCACAGCAGTCCACCAATAATGCGTTTCCCCTCCCTTTCCCTCAGATATACTGGTACCGGCAGGGTGACCTGGAGCCTAAATTCAGGAAGCTCATCTACTACATGCTGGCAACCATTGTGCTGCTGTGTTTGTGTGCCAACCTCTACTTCTTTGATGTCAGGTAAAGACAAAGAGGAGGGGGAACAGGAAGCAGGAAAGATGGATGGACACATGGACCAATTGTGAAAGAATCATGTGACCAAACAAATAGCAACAAAAGACACACACCAACTTAAACCTGCAGAAGATGCTGGGACCAAAAACCAGTGGAAGTTAATTGTTCCAGTGGGAGGAATTCTGACGATTGTCTGATACAAATATATGCAAACTGGACACAAGGTCAGCAGGAATCATGAGTGACCATAACACTGCCTGGAAACAACAGGTGTGTTTACATGTGAATGATCATCAACATCAGTCACCACATCAACCACTTCCTGATGCACTTGTAAGGAAACATGAGGATGGAAGTGATGAAGCAGCACTTAGAGGAAAAATGTGCCCTTTGATACAGTCATGGTTATGGAAGTGAAAGGGCTCAATCACATCTGAATCATGTTTAGTAATGAATGTTGATAAAGGATAGAAATGTGTAAACCAGTGAATGATGCATTCAGGGATGGAATCAGGAAATCCCACGTTTGTCGTTCGGCTGAAAATCCACATATTAATCTAGTCATCTTCTCTTAACCGTCTGGTTTCAACAGGGTGGATTTTTCCTTCACACTGGCTGCAGGTTGTGAACATTACACGCAGTAAGTGGTGTAGGAGGAAAGATGAGCCCTCCCTCTCAGTACTGTAGACTGTAGTTCAAACTAGTCAATAGATAATGGACATGAAGCACATCAGGGTTCTGTGGCAGATAAATGTAACACTTTGTATGTTTTTCTTCCTTTCTCTGGTTCTTCAGCTTCTAATCAGTTTTAATTAATTTGCAAACTGCATCTTACTAAGAGTTTTCTTTTTCTCTGTAATTAGTTTTAAATGCCGGATTACACTGACTGCCAATTCTTGCACTAAGCACGGTTGACTTTATCCTAGTGTCAAAGCCATTCATGCACATACAAACTCAGGCCAGATGTGGGGCCAATGAACATGATGGATCACTTTAGAAATGTATCTGCCATTGAAATGTTGCACTTATTAATCCTTCTGAGCTGGGCTTGTAGCTTTAAGTTTAATTTAAAAGGTATTTAAATATGCAAATGTATGTTGTTGGTCTGTTTCACTTCACATAATACTGAAGGTGCTGCTTTAGTGGGGAAAAAAGGAGGAAAATTTGAGTTTACTGCAGACTTGTGATTTGATCTCACAGCATTTTTCTACGTATCTCTGATCCTGATTTGAAAATGATAGCTGTATATTAAAATTCAACAAAGATGGGAAGTAAATCATCCCATTTAAGCAGCTGGAATATATCTGGCAGTCAATGCTTTTGAGCTTGTAAATTACTCCAGTATGTATTTGTAAATCTGGTTTAGTCATCTTTAAAATTCTTCCCTACTAGATTCATCAATATCCAGCTTTGCTATGTGTCCAATTTTCATTGGACAGGACTGCACACCCTTCAATATGCTCACTGGTGTTTGAATTTACAAATGACTGTATGTTTGTGTCAAGTATTCTGTACATGGTTAAGAAGGTACTAAATAAGAACAGACCATAAATAAAGCTGTCCAGTCAGAGAGCTGTTGGTTCTAGTGCTTTTTCTTCTGTGCAGGTAAAGTTTACCAGGTTGATTTAGGCTCCATGAAATACATGCTGTGCGACCAAATCACTGACAAGTGTTTGGACACACGGAGAGGCTGGTGTTTATGTAGATCGATTGTCATAAAGCTGATCCACTGCCAACAAAAGCCATCAGCACCATGTTCGTCAGTTATGCTAGTCAGAGATGCTGGCTGCAGTTTTTAAACAAACGGGATGAAACTGCTTTTCTCTGGAAATATTCCCCATTAGGGATCAATTCAGTTTTTAGAACAGCAGCAATGTAAACAGGAAAATCAGTTGGAGACGGAGTAGCGAGACAACAAGCAGAACTTGACAGGTTCCAGTCATTGTTAGCTTTGGTATTTTTGTTGAGCAAAAAAAAAAAGAAGTTCAGATATTAAAATGGCTTTGTTCTATTTTCATTTGATCTTCAGTGAACATGCAGCCTTTCTGATTTTAACTGTAAAGAAGGTGAAGAAACATCCAGCAGAAGAGCCAAGCTGTTATGACTTCAGGATTGTTGAAGCCATGTTTCTTTTTCTTTTTTTTAACTTAATGTTTTATGGAAATAAATATAATTGTGCACCCAGACCATATCTTCTCTTTCTTTATTAGGCTTCGATTCAGGTTTTATAAAGTTACTTAACTTAAAATCGAGGTAAAGACATGCAATAAAGCATCAGATTTTTACATTATATGTTGTTTTTTTCCTTTAGAAATTTACAATATTGGGAAGTCCAAGGAAGAGAAACATATTTGAGAAATAAACAGTCTTGAACAAGGGTCATGATGGTTTAAACTTTATTAAAAATAAGAAAAAAGGTACACAACCTCATTTAAACTTTACATGAAAACGTAGAAATTATTTTCTTCATTTGCATCATCAGTCCATCTGCCACCACAGGGCTCCTCTTTCATAATTTATGTCCAACATTGTTCATAAAGTCTTGCTGCAATTGATATCATTTCTACCTTATTTTAGCTCCATCTCTACGAAGAAAGAAGCAGCAGTGACATCACTATCTTTGTGTAGTCCGTATGAGATCAGACATTTTCTTCAATCATACATCTGTCTGTCACAACCTCAGCTGTCAAGAAGCTGTGTTCACATTTCGTCCAGGGGTTCAGAGTGAAGCTTCCAATGCTTCAGACACACGTTACGACCACCCGCTTCTATTCCTAAAGTGCTCGTGTCCTGGTTCAAAGCAGGAGTCTGAGACTTTAACTCACAGTTTGGCACTCTTCCAAGTCCCAGCAGTGTCCTCCAGATCAGTCAGAGCCTTCCTGGTTTTCCAAGATGGGATCTGAGGACAAACAGGAAGTGATCTTCAGATTTGTTTGTTTTTTTGGGTGGAAGACTTCAAAGATACTGGCACGTTTCTGTGACTGTGAGAAGATCATCAGGGCTGCAAATCGACAAATACTCTGCTCACTCCACTGAGAGCCGAGCTGCTTCACATTCCAGAAGTATACTAGAATCCTTTCAGACACCAAGCAGCTTACTTTAATAAAAACATCTGCTGCTTCTGTTTTTGGCTCTGATTTCAATTTTCAACATGTACAATAGGTATGTTTTGCCACTAGATGGCGGCAGAAACAGTTAAACGAAACGAGAAGATTTTCTGCTAAAAAAAAACTACAACTGATAAAACATGGAGTCGTCACAGAGAATGTACAGGATGAACAGTAAAAGCTGCAGCTTAAAATGCTCCTAAGAATTGAAATATTTTTGGAGGACAAAATGATGGAATCATGAAATGTATTTTGGTCCACTTTATATAGCATTTTTTTTTAATTGAGTTTGATATTAATAATGTGTCATTACATTTTTAGTCAGGCATTTTAGTGTAACTGAGGGCAGAGTTTTAACCCTGCCAAAGACAATTAGTGGCCACATGAATGTTTAATGATGTCAGGCTAACATTCGCCATGCGTATCTCCTATTCTGTTGCAATAAAAGAAAAACCAAAAACATCACAGTGAGACTGCCACATGCACCACTAAACTACACACCACACCATCACTGTCTTGTGCCTTTGTCCTGTCCTTTTGTCAGTAATTTTAGTTCTCTGTCAATAGTGTTAATGAAACAATAAATTATGTTAAATCAGATTGTCAAAGAGGGCTTATGAAAGACACTTTCACTCGCACAAATGCAGAGAAAAACATCTGCAGCATCAAACTGCACATAATTTATATCTTACTATAGAAAAGGTTTTCCCAAATCATTGATTTAAAAAAAATTCACCGTTCATTACAGTCACCTGCATTAACACTGATAAGCTTTTAAGGTGTTTATTTTATATTGTGTTATTGCATTGAAAACAGCACTTTGTGTTTGATTAAAACACAAAGATACAGCCACGACTACATAAAGTCATTCTTTCAAAATGGATGTTGCTGCAAAGAAGCTACAAAGTCTAAAATGTGGATGTGTCACGCACAGATTCAATTTATCAATAAATACCATTGTAATAACCATATTTTCATGACGATCAGGTGCAAAACACCCGTCTGTTACCTGTCAGTGTGCTGCTGATGTTGGGAGGAGACACAATGAGCACAGCGCTGCCAGACTGTATCCCAGAATGCACCACAGGACCCTCCACAGAAGGGGAGCTCAGCCCCTGACACACATTTGACATTTCAAATGAGAGGGACATTAGTGCCAGATTGATCATTTATATCTGAAGATGAACATTTTTAAATTTTTACCTTGTCAGTGAAACCTTCTGTCACTGGCTCCTGCGTTTCCGCAGCAACCCTTTCTGAACCCTCCACGAGACTGGTGGCATTGAGGTTGTCCTCCTGACCACGCACCTCTGCCTCAACGACCAGCTGTGGTTGGTTGAGAGAGTCCGAGGAGGCGGTGTCAGATGAGACGGTCTGGATAATGACGCCATCGCTGGAGCAGAGGCTGTCCGTCTGAAGGCCAAACACACACTAGTACATGAAAACACACACCACGAACACAACAAAACCGCATCTGAGAGGAGGAAGACTGACCGACAGGCTGTGTAGGATGATGTGTTCATGTGACGAGGGCGAGGAGCCTGCTGTCAGGGTAACCGTGCCATTGTTGGTCAAGCTGATGGGAAGGCTCTGGTTGGACGTCGTCTGGAGGTAGTAGGTCCCCGGGGTGCTGGTGGGCTGCAGGTGGAAGGACTGGAGAAAGAGCACTCATTTTAATGAGAACAAGAAGTCTGAATCTCAAGTGTTCAAGACACTTTCAGCAGCGGCTGTCACTCTCGTGTTATATCATGCTCACCGGGAGGATCTCAAACGTCTGCAGGGCCCCTGTGTTCAGAGTGATGGTGTCGCTGTCGCTGGCTGTGGCAGAGTCTGAAGCTTGGCGGGAAACAAAAGAAAGATACCGAGTGAAAGTTTTGTTTGAGTTTCAGTGGCAGGATCTGGAGTGCGGGCGAAAATCGCACACAAAGCCAGTGGTCGAGTCTCACCCAGGTGCGTGATCTGCAGTGGGATCTGGACAGGAATCTGCAGCGCGGCCACAGAGCTGGAGGTGGGGCTACCGCTGCTCTCGTCCAGTCGAGTGAGTCGAATCTGGAGCGAGGAAGAGGAGGGACTCCCCGACCCAGAGTGTGTCTGCGAGGACGTCATCAGCTCCTCGAGGCCCTTCAGCAGAACTGGGAAAACACACGCAACAACAGAGCGTCACTGACTTCTCCATCTCTTTGTTTTGTGATCACTATGCGGTTGTTTTGAGTTTCTATTCGCCTCTTTTGAGTCATTCTCACTGTTTCTATTATCATTATTTTCTGCAGTCATTTTTAGCGCTCATTGTTTCGGTGCTTCTGATTATTTCAACTCTCTTTGTGATGGTTCAAGTCTCTTTCTACATGTTTCAGATCTTACTATGGTTGTTGCTCATCAACCACAAATTTTACAGATTTGACAATGACATCACTGATGCATCAGTGAGTAGAAGCATACCGCTGAAAGGGATTTCCTTGTGATTGGCGACTTGTCTCTTGATGCTCCACCACTTTGATCGCAGCCACTGAGGTGAACGGACGCTGCTCCACCCCCATGCCAGATCCTCCCACTTAATGTCATTCTCATCCTCCACTTTCAGCACTGAAATCCTGAAAAGAAGTGTTCTTCACAAATGTGTCTTGTGGATAACCGTGTGATGAAGGCGACCCCAGCTGGTCATTCGAAGAACTGCATGTGGTGTCAACGCCATCAGTTTTAAAAAAAGGACGGAACAAAAGCACACACATACACACACACACAGTTCGTACCTGCGTATGAGGTTCAGGTCATCCTCCTTCGTCCACTCTGCCCCGCCGCTGTGTTTCCAGTTGAGGTAGTTCAGCCATTTAGATCGACACTGTTTTTCAGAGCGCGTACGAACCCGATCGGCGACCGTGGCCCAGGACACGCCCCCGGTGACCGCCGACCCTGGCGACACACCCGCCATCTCGTACACGACTTCTGCGAGGCGCTTCTCCTCCTCTTCACTCCATTTACCTGGTTTCCAAATGTGCAACAGAAATTTAAAAAAAAAAGCTTTGAGGTTTTAAATTGTTACCCATATAAGTGTGTTTTAAAAAAAATAAATAAATGAAATAAAATGATTTGCAAAGTCGTCTGTACCTGTGTTGCATGTGTCCTTCATGAGTCGGCAGCGGTCTTTGACAGAAGAGGCGCTGCGACCCAGAGCTGCTCCAATTGTCGCCCAGTCGTTTCCATGCTTCTCTCTTAACCTGAAAATACATAAAACAAAACTACAGTCTTCCTCCCATTGTTTCCTCTCACGCAAAAAGGAGACGTGCGGATGTTTTACTCACGCTTTTAGCTTCTCTATCTCCTCAGGAGTATACCTTATTGAGAGGAAAGAAACAGATCAAGCCACAGCTCTGGCAAACAATAAAGCCTCACTGTGCATCTGGCTACGGCGTCCTCATGAACCTACCTGCCGACGTGGTTGCGGTTGTCATACATTCGTAAAACTCGTCTGTAGACGGCGAACAGCGGCCTGTTCAACCCCAACGCCACGGAGCGGTAGAAATCCTTCCTCTCCTCTTTGGACATCTCAAATATGACCTCTGTAGGGTCTTGGATGCCGCGGCCCTGAGCACGATTTGAAAAACTGAACTTCAGATGTCAGAAAATCAAAAAATGATGAGTCGCGGCGGCGGAGACGAACCTTCACGTATCGGTCGATGTTGCTCATCAGAATGTCAATCTCCTCTTTGGACCACATGCCCTGTTTCCACTTATGACCTAAAATGTGAAACAAACAAGCACTTTGAACAAACTTGTTTCCACTTAAGAAGAAACAAGAGGAAACAAACATCTTCATGGTTTTCTTTTACTACACAAAACATGGATTACAGTGACTCTAAGTTAGTTTATCACTTTTACCACAGCTAGTTTGTTGCTTTCCAACTTCAGTTATGCTTACGTAAGTCCAAAAAAAAAACCCAGCCTAAAAAATAATCCAGAACCAATTTAAAACAAAGTCCAAATCGGGATTCAAACTATTTAACATTCAACATTAATTCCAAAGCAGGTTTAAAATCAAATTCAACAAGCTTATATCTAATTCAACCCGAAATGCAAAACCAGTCTAAACCTATTCCAATAAGTCTAAAACTAAATCTAGCACTAGTCTGAAACAGTTCTACAACCAAGTCTAAATCCAGTCTTAAAATAAATTAAAAATGTTTTATAAAATGTAATCAATATAAAATCTGACAGCAATCTGAAAAAGAGCCCAAATCAATATGTAATGGCTCCAAAATCACTCCAAAGGTCAATCCTAAACAAGTACCAGAACTGGTCTAAAACCAGTCTAAGACAATGTCAAAATCTAAAACAGAGTTCAAACCATCCAATCATAACTACACTTACCAGAGTTCAGGTTGCCTGAGCAGCAGCCTAAGCGGGAGGCCCAGACCCGCCTCTACCCAATCACCAATGTGGACCCCCCACCCCCAACCTCCCTCCCCCTTCTTGTCTGTGTCTAGTAGTTCAAGAACGTTATGAAGCTGAATTTGTTCCAGGTAGGAGGCTCAAGTCTAGACTAAGTCCAGACAGAACCAAGTCCAAATCCTAAAAGTACAACTAGTCCAGCATCAGCCCAAAACTAGTTTAAAACTAAGTTCAATCTAGCCTAAACATTTCTGAAACAAAGTCCAGCTAAACAGCTTCAAAGCAAAAATCATAGATAAACCAGTAAAACTAAAAGCAAATCAAAAGCCCCCTTTAGATGTCTTATACCCAGTTTAAAACTGAAACCATCTGTGCCATGTGGAGGTTGTGTGTACCTTCGTTGGCCAGTGTGTCCTTGTCTTCTTTGGTGGTGAACCAGGCCTGACTGACGGGGGACACTTCTGTCTTCAGTTTGGGCGACAGAGACTCTTCATCCTGTTGCAGAATCTGCACACAAGTAAACACCTTTCAAAAATGTTTTCTGGTACTTTGCTCTCAGTGTTCTTTTTTTTTTTTTTTTTACTGATGCATAAGTTAGCACCATGAAATAAATGATGGAGTCCTTAATAAGAAATCACTGGAAATGCTCCTAACATTCAGGCATCTCGTACAGCCCACAATCTCTGATTTCTCTGACTTTACTGCATTATTAAAAGATTTCTAGCTTTGCATTCTGGTAGAAAACAAAACAACGTGAAAAGTGGGTGAGACAAAAAGAAGGGACTAATTGCGGAGTTTGAAGGAAGAGAAGCCTCACATCCACCTCTATCTGAGTAACACTGTCCTCAGAGAGATCGCCTTCTGCTGCATCCGCCATGGTCACTTCGAAGTTCTCGTCATTCTCCGACACTGACCGGGAGGAAGAGGGAGAAAATCTTGGACTGGTGGACTAAAGTGATTCATCAAAACCAAACATGCACAAAACAAAAACCAACCCAAAAACATTTAGTTGCACTGATTCAAAGCATGTGGTTTCTCTAATATGACTTAGTCATTTCTAATTTATTTCACCAGACATTTCTGAATAGCAGAAGGCCATTTAGGTGGACATCATCAGGTATGACTAAACTAAATAATCTGGAGTGGGTGCCGGATGTTGTGTAGTCCACTGGCACACTTTCTTCTACATTTAGGAGTTTTTTGAGGCGAAAAAAGAAAAAGAAATGTCCTGTTGCCTGGTGCACATTTTTATATTGAAATATGTTGGGGGGGAAATGGGGGGGGGGGCTGATTCATTACAGGTAGCGTAAAAGGTTCACAAGATTGCTAACCACAGACTGTATAGGAAGAACTGGACATACCCCCTCACATAGGTTTTCGGAAAAGTCCTTTTAAAGTCTCTTCCCCCTTTGTTCTGCATGCTCTGTGGCCATTTTGACCATCTATTTTCTATGTTTCATTGTGGTCCTGTGTCTCTTTTTTTCCCTAAATGAGTGAATTTCAACCGTAATGTTTTAACAGCAGTATTGCCAAACATGGTACTCAGCTAAAACATCTCTCAAAAAGTTTTTTTTTTTTTTTTTAAGTTTTCATCAAGATGTTTAAAAGACTTTTTAAGGATCATCAGAGCAGAAGAGATCAACACCGACACCTGAACAAACTCCTGAAGTGAGGAACAGAAATGTAAAATGGCTCACTGGGTAACGTGACGACAGAGAACTGAGGCGTCTCCGAGTCTCGCCGTTCTTCTGTGGAGAGTCTCAGCTTCTTCTGAATGGGCTCTGAATCCTCATCTGCACACATTTGTAGCTCCGTTGTTACTATCTCATTGTCACTGATAAGATCAATCTCCAACATAAAACTGTTCTGACCATCATAGAGAACTCTAAATGGTCCTCACAAAGATAGATGTTCATATTTGAAAACCAGACATACTAGTTATGTACGAGTTCAGCTACAACTTTTGTTTGACCATCAGGGTGGAGAAGACTTTTTATTTTTGTTACTGCGTACAAATTTATCTTCTGAAACTGGAATGTTTCTGTGATAAAATCCGAATTTAAGGCATAAACCCATCATGAAGGACAGACACGTGGAAAAGTGCAGAAACCGTCACCGTCTGATGTATCCTACCATTGGTGGGGCAGTGTAGAATAATGCTCCCATCGCTGTCCTGACTGAGCGTGATGGACTTGACGCTCTCCAGCGCTGCAGCATCCTCATCCTCTGCTGCTGAACTCATCCTGCGCCTGCTGAGAAACAAAGTGCACGAGCCTGACTGCTGGTTTACTCAGGCGTGTTGCTGCAGAGCTGCAACAGGTGACAGAACACGGCAGTATCTGAACTCAGACAAAGAACCTGGCAGCATCTGGAAAACCTGGTTTCTCAACATATAAACTGCAAAAAAACAAAAAGCAAAACTTTTATTACTGACCAATTGTTTCATTTGCAATTATGTAAAGCAGATAAAGCAGCAAATAAATGTACAATAGATTTGGTAAACATTAGATGAAACCACAGGCACAAGCATGGGGGTTTCTAACGTTATTATATAATTATTATTGTTATTTTATTAAGTTTGTGTTTTTTCAAAAAGTAATACCTCAGCAAAACCAACGTTTGCGCTGGAAAAAGAAAATAAATAATTCAAGTTTGTGTGCAATCAATTAATAGTTGGACAAATCTAGAATCAATTTATAGTTTTGACTATGATTGGGTGATATGTCTAAAATTTATGCCACAATATATTTATTAATTTTGGTTAATTCAATATAATTTTGACATTGATATGAATAATATGAAAACCACAGAGAAACTGCAAAGAATGTTGAAAAAGGATAACTGTACCCACAAACCTCTGAAAAAGAAAACTGTCCAATCCATAAAAATATATGTTTTAGATATTAAAATGCTGATTTTAAACAGTCATATCATCATTAGTGGAAAAAATTGTATATCACAATATATATTGTTATTGAATTATCTTCCAGCCCTCATTTTGACAATAGTGAAACGTCAATATAAGCTTGGTGGGGCTTTTTTCACACGGTCATCCTGAAAAATTGACAGTTATAAGATACCATAATATGACCGCAATGATTTCAATACCTGGTGTGCATTATTGGATGTTAATAGTGAGAATTAACCCATTAGTAAACTTAAAGTTCTGATGCTGGTCTATAAAGCTCTGAATGGTTTAGGACCAAAATACATCAGTGACCTGCTGACACCATAT
>JBAMYA010042871.1:0-13951 GCA_037176975.1 Arrhamphus sclerolepis
AGGTGGAATAACTGAGGTGGAGAACAGCTGCTTTAAGGTGGAATAACTGAGGTGGAGAGCAGCTGGTTGATGTCAGAGAGTCAGGATTTAGGAAATGTTAACTTTAAGTGAAGTTAAAAAGTCACAATTTTGGGACATTTATGACTGTACTTTGTACTGTCTTTAAAAATGTATAAATGTGCTTGTTGTTGAAAAAACGATGTTGAGCTCTCAAAGTTTGAAATTCTACCACAAAATTTGCTTAATTCCTATTAGATGCAATTATACTTGAGATACTATCTATATATATATATACTTTATACTTTACTATTTTAGTACAAAAGCTGCAATTTATGATAAAAGTATCAAATTTATATAAATTTTACTTCTTTTTTTAAAAAAAAAGTAAATTCCAGGAAATAGCAGGAAATCTGACTGCATAGTTGTTGAGTAAATAAAGAATAACCTGCCCCTGCATGGTAACCATGGTGACATCCCTGTGTCTTATTCATCTTATTACATCCCAAAACACTCTCATTCTTTCATTTTTCTTTTTTCAGGACTTCAGGGAGCAAATAGTCCACCACTTGGCCACGCTGGTCCTCTTGTCATTTTCCTGGTGTGCCAACTTCATCCGTGTAGGGACTCTGGTCATGCTCATCCACGATGCCTCAGATGTTTTACTGGAGGTCAGTCACAGTGACCTTAAACAGCTTGTCACCTCCCAGAATGTTGATAACGGATGGATTTGTACACCCCACCATGATTAAAATGTCTTTCATTATTCTGCACCGTCCCCCTAATTCTATTGATGTGAGTTAAGGCCTGGACTGGACTGCTAACCACAAACCCCATTCCTGGAAAGTTGGGAAGTTTTCTTACATGCAACAAAAACTACCTTCTATCCATTTGATTCTGGTAATCAGTTATTCAACTGGGAGACTGGTTGAAGGTGATAAACGCTTAAGGACAGAAACGGGGGGGGTCTACTGGAATTTGTTCTGCTTTGGAGGGCAGTGGAGGAACTGCGTCGTCTGGCTTTAATGGAGATGCTGGTGCTTTTCAGGAAATGGGGTTTGGAAAATGGACATGTGTGGTAACAGTTTCTTTGTTTTCTTTTTTCTTTCAGTCTGCCAAATTATTCAACTATGCAAAATGGGAAAAAACCAGCCAAGCTCTGTTTGTTTTGTTTGCTGTAGTGTTCATGGTAACTCGGCTCATTATCTTTCCTTTCTGGTAAGATCATTCATGAGACTGTGTATAAAACTAAAATTGACAAAATGACATAACTACTTTTTAAAATTATGCTTTGTGTAGTATGTCATTGTGTGATAATAAAAATGTCTTAAAACCTCTTACTTTTATTTTCATTGGTTATCTGATTACATTTAGTATGCATTTAAAGCACATAAACTGGAGTGAAATTAATTCTGACAAATTACAGTCATGGGAATTATCTGGATTATAAATACATTAAACTCAAAAGTATTTAACTGGAGAATAATGATTCTAAATAACTGGATTATAAATTGGCTTGTATTGTTGTATTTTTGTGTGCTTCCGCTTTAATGCGCCCTGACGAGACATTTGCTATGAAGTATGAAATAATCTGAACAGAACTATCAACCTTCACGAAGCGTGAGGAGATGATTTAAGAGAACAGAAGCTTTTTAGCAATAAGAAAGACAACTTCATTGGCTTTTAGAGTTTGTCTTTCAGTCAGAACTGGGTTTTACATCAACATCTGCTATGATGTCAGAGTGGAACCAAACTCACCTGAGTTCTGTTCTGGTTTCAGGCTCATCCATTGTACCTGGGTTTATCCTGTTCTCTACTACCCAGCCTACTTTGGCTACTACTTCTTCAACCTGATGCTGGTGGTTCTCCTCTGTCTTCATGTATTCTGGACCTACCTGATCCTCTGCATGATCAGGAAGTTCATGTTTGGCACAGTAAGTCTGCTCAGCACCAGTCACTGACAATTTTTAATAGTGGTTCCTGGTCCAGTAAACTTTTAGAGACATTCAGACGTACAGTATCCATCTGATGGAAACCCTGCACCTGCCAGTTCTTTGTTTTTGTTCTTTTCTTTTTGTGAGCTCGCGTTAACACCTTGTGTAACTAACAGAGTATCTGAAAGTCGTAATCTCCAGGTCTGAGCAGCGAAGGGAGCACTGTGAATCTTCTTCCTCTCCAATGACTTCATGAACATAAGCATCGTCTTCTTTGTCTTGTTGAAACTGCTGGAAAAATCTTAGGAAGTCAGCAGGCTGGACTTATGTCCTCTTAGAGCCGACAGGTCCAGAAGAAGGCTAATGCTATTCTGGATGGTCCTAATCATCCACCTCTGAACGAGTTGGAGCTTTTGCCCTCAGGCCGTAGTTTTTGGGCCCCTTATAAGGAGGACTAAAAGGCTTCAGGTTTCATTTACCCCCACTGCAATTTATTTATTTAATTAATCAGCCCCTGGATTGCACATGCTCCTTTGCACTGCTATTGCTTATTTGTACATCTACACTTTTGCACTTTTCAGTTCTCATTTTTGGTAGGAGCTCTGGTCAGAACATTTGCTAGTGATTTTCTATATGTGTATGGTGCCTCTTATATTGTGTTGTTTTTATTATGACTTTTATTATTGACTCGTAGACTTTTTATTCATTTGCCATAACTATCAGTGTGTACCTTGCCTTTTGTGTGCTCCTGCTGCAACACTAATTTACCTTCATGGGACAATAAAGAGACTCTGAACTGAAAAGTGGCAAACAGAAGGTTTTGCACAGAGAATCCACAAACCAATATGTTTTAAGGTGAATGCAGCAACGTTTGAGCCACTCACATTTTACAAGGTTGTAGAACTTTACCTCAAGTATATCAGTTCTAAAACATCACATGAAGACCTGTGAGCAGGACCCACACATCTGGAGGCTGGAGGCTGGCACCATGTGATGTAGCCTCTTCTTGGATTGATTGCTCTTCTTCCCCTGATGAGTCATTAGTCATCATTTAGAGGGATTTATTGTTGCACAAAAATGGCAACAGTGATGCAGTATTGTGATAGTGAAGAAAATGGTTTTATGCTGTGAGGACAATGGTTTTCATCTTTTGTTTAGACCCTGGTTAATATTAAAAATGGAAAAGACTTGAAAGCTTCAGCTGTGTTTTGAGGCAGAGTTCTGTTGTTTAAAGCTCATTTTTCCCATCTTCCATAACGTCTCATACAATTAATCTTTTGGACTGCATGTAGTTACATGGGATACCCAGAGTACTGTCAATGGTATCCACAGAGTGGCAGCGCGCTCCATTTGGAGCTTTGCAGTCATCCTGTTTTGAAGGACAAGAGAACCCCAGCGTTTTGATGTCCAGAAGCCCATCTCCTCCTTACTCAGCTGGTCTTCAGTAGGAGGGTCCCCCTAAGAACCAGGTTCTGGTCCAGGTTTCTTCCCATGAGGGAGTTTTTTCTTGCCACTGATGGTGTTGCCATGTGCTCGGGGGTCAAGCTCTGGGTTTCTAAAGTGCCTAAAGATGACTTGTTGTAAATAGGCGCTATATAAATAAATTGAATTGAATTGAATTAAATTGAAATTGAAAAGAAATTCCAGGTTATAATTTGACAAAGAACAGATCAACAGTGACTGCAAGATGAGTGGTGATCTGGTCTACTTTGTTTGGGATAGTTTGGATACTCTGGAAGAACTATTCACCAGTACTCTTGTTGCAGCCATCAGCGTTCCGCTTTAGAACTGGTCCTGGTGAGACCTGATCAGGGACAAAAAAGGGGGAGAAAAAATCTGGACCACAGCTCTTTAGTTCCCTGTGAAACTATAACTTAATCTGGATGTCTTCTATATTTAACAGGTAAAATGACTCTGGTTTGATATGATTGTGGATGCAAAAGAAATAAAACTCATTTCTCTATCTGTGCAAAAGTCTATGCAGCAGAAAACTCAACGATGATGTCATGTGCAACATATGTAGGCATCACATAAATGCTGGGTGACTTCCTAGAAATAAATGTAAGATCCCTCCTTCTTTTCTCCTGCCAGCCTGCATAGTCTGAACATTTTGTAGGGAGGAATATGTTCTCTCTGGAACACACAACATGAAACTACAGGTGTTCCCAGTTGGTCGTCATTAGTGCTTCAAACTTGTTCATCTTATTCACCTTTACTCACAGTCCCCAGGGTGACTAATTAAAGACATGTTTTAAATAGTCCCTCTTCCATGTTCTCCATTTTTAACACGTCTTTTTCTAAGATGTCTCACCCTTGTTGAGGATTTGAGGTCCCCCTCCAGGTATTAATGAGGCTTCAGAGAATTCAAGCAGCTTCTTCTGCATGGAGAGAACTTTCACCACCTCATGGTGACCCGACGTGACGTGAAGTGACGTGACTTGTGATGTCATACACACATTTGTGTGTGTATACTTGTGTGTGTGTGGTGATGGGGCATGCGTGCGGGCTGTTGGTGATGGGGTGTAATGGGCAGAGGAGGGACATTGTTTCTTAAATTTGTAAAGCACCTTGTGTTACATTCTCTAGTATGAAAAGTGCTATATAAATAAAGTTTTGATTGATTGATGACAACTGATCCGCATCATTGAGGAGGAACTCCTCAAACAACGAAAAGCTACTGCAGGAAACTGCCTCTAGTCAGAGCTCATCCTAGATTTTTTAGTTCTTTTCAAGGCTCTTGAGAGCTTTGCTTGTCCTCTTGGACATAAAATCTTCTCTGACTCTGGGTGCTGGCCTGTGATGTACTGTGTTGTCATGTGCATGACTTTTTACCACTGACAGAGCCAGAAATAAACGTGATGCTGAGCAAAAGTACTGCAGCTCAGGTTCCACGAATGTCATTTCATCTCTTTCTTTCATATTTCCATCTTTCTTTTTGTCAAAGCTAACAAGAGACGAGAGGAGCGACAATGACGAGGATGAGGGGCAAGAGAGCAGTCCTACAGAGGATGAAGGTGTCCAACAGCACATGCCTGTCACTGGACAAGAGATCAATGGGAGGGAGGACAAAACTGGCTGCTTCGGAATATCTCCACCAGAGAACCTCTGCTGGTCTAAAACCATGTAAAGAGATCCACCAGAGGATGAACGGGAGCAGGAACTGAATCAAAAGGGCTCTGCTGGTCGACAGATCTTTGTTTTAAGCTTTATTATTTAACACCCAACATTTTAATGAATCTCTACTAAAACCAACAGGGATTCAGGAAACTTCAGAATGTTTTAGGTAATCCAGAATATTTAGACAATGTAATAACTCTTCAGTGACTGTTTTTAGTATCACATAAATGGCTGTTTCTCATTTCCAGATTGAATGAACCCTACCCTCTTGGTAGGGTTGGGGTAGTTGACCAGATGGACCAGCTGTGCTGATGTCATCATAGCTCACATCTATATCTTTATTGTTCTTACAGTTACTGTATGTTTCAAAAGCCAGAGAAACGTTCAACATGGACAGTTGTCAAGGCCTCAGTAACATGCTTTTATAGTTCAGTCATGCTTTACTATTTAGAATTCTTCACAGAACAACAGCCAATAAACCCAAACTAACAGGTGAAAGAATCACAACTAAACACGACACATCCAGGTGCTGCTCCACCACTTCTTTGTCATCAGCGTGATTTTAACTTCAACACAACACTGACATCAGGAGGACAAAGAGGGAAATGCAGCATCACCAGAAATATGATGATGGAAGGAAAAGAGAGAGAATGCTGCAGATAAACAAGTGAAAGTCATTTTAATGTTTGAGATTCTACAGATGACAGGTGGAAAATGTTTACAGGTAAAATAATGACATTTCCATGACTGATGACATTAAAACATTTCTTCTTTTCATGCTTGAAGGTGTTCAGGTTTGAGGGGACGTGAAGCATCTTCCTGTTGCATTTGATGATAAAGTCAAAGACTGGTCTTGTTTTTATTGAAATCATGGCATTAATCAGGAAATACTACCAACAGCCAAAAAACCAAAACATAAAAGATGAATGTTTTCAGGATTAAAATGAAATGAAAGACTGATATATTTAAGTACTAATGGAACAAAGAATGTTGTCTGTTTTAGGATAAAAAGAATAAATATATATAGTATTTACAAATGACAATGGGCTGGAATTTATAACCAACAGTTTTGTGTTGAGCTACTGACAGTTAAAGTTCATTAACTACGTCACCAATAATGTTTATATAGAAAACGTAACAGATTGGATTCATTTTAGGGACATTAACATGTAGCACACAGCATTGTTTCTCTTCTCTGCTAAATGCAACAAAACATCAGAGAATGAAAAGCTAAACCAAAGTACCGGATGACCTTCTGGTACCCTGACAAAGCCTCTGTAACGTGTTTGCATTAAATGCTGTTTTTCTCTGCAGAACCTCCCAGAAAAAAAATAATCTGAATATATTTATTTAAAATGTAAAACAGATGAGAGAATCCCCAGAGAAGAAAGAGTGTTGATTGTTGCAGACTTGAATGGATATGTTGGAGAAGACAACAGACTTGATGACGAAGTGATGCACAAGTTTGCTGTCCAGTATAGGAACACAGAAGGACAGATGGAGATTGGACATGTCAGAAGTGAAGACTTTCTTCTAGAGGAGGCAGGAACATAGAGGGACTTATTAGAGCGGATAGAGGACAGAAAAGGTCAGAGGGAGCTGCATCCTTGAGAAAACAGATGACAGGATGGTGAAAGGAGGAGCTGTACCTATGAGGAGGTCCAGAATAGTATGTTAGAGTACTGCAGGACAGGCATGGACACCTGAAGACTCCCCGTAGAAGAGGAGAAGTAGGTGAGACAGAGGAGTTCCAGGTGGAGGTGGGATTGCTTCAAGGAACAGTTCTGAGCCTCTTCTTGTTGCTATGGTGATAGACAGGTTGACAGATGAGGTTGGACAGGAATCTCCATGGACTATGATGTTTGAAAATGACACTGATCTGTAGTGAGAGCAGGAGAGGTGGAGGAACATCTAGAGATGGAGAGGAACATCTAGAGAGGTGGAGCTCTGTCCTGGAAATAAGAGGAATGAAGATTAGACGGGATCAGGAATGAGGACGTCAGAGGGACAGGATCAGCAACGAGGACGTCGGAGGGATGATGATGTAGAGGACAGGGTTAGATGGAGATGAATGATTCTAGGAGAAGAATTGCTGCATTGTCTCACTTACAGATGATGAATCTAAATGATCATTATTGCTATAATATAATATAATATAATATAATATAATATAATATAATATAATATAATATAATATAATATAATATAATATAGTTCTGCAGAAAGGTGACCAAACACCACCTAAACGAAGCAGATGTTACAGCAGCAGCTGGACTACCTGAGGATTCATTAAGAAATAAAACAGTATAAACATGCAGAAAGTCATTACTTCTGTTGTCATCGTCTTCCTATTTACCAGCTTGGTGGACTTTCCTCCTCAGGGTTCAGGTTTTCTCAGGTACCAGATTATAACAGATGCACGTGTCGGTCACTGATGTAAACGTATTTCACCTTAAAAGTGAAAAGGTGCATTAAATCATCTTGGTTTATATATACAACCTACACAGTTGAAAGCAGAAGTTGCAGCAGCTCTTTATAAAACACATAACCAGTATTTCTCACCGTCTGACATTAAATCAATCAAATGAGACGCACTGGTTCCAGTTGTAGGTCGCTCAGGGCTGATCTGATTGGCTCTCTGACACTTTTGGAGCTCTCCTGGAGGGTAGCTGGACGACCTGCTGACAAAATGTAAATGTGCTAGAGGTACATCTGGATTTCTGGTTTCCTTCAGATTGTTACTCGCAGACATTGACTCACGTTTTTGTTTTAGAGCACTTTTCTATTTTCTGTGTATTTGTGTGTACCTCTGACTGGGAACGTCGGGATGTGCGCCATACGTCCTCTGCGTTCAGATCAGCTTCTGTGGGTCATGTTGCAGCAGGCCTGCACACACAACTATATGTATTTATGTGTTTCAAGCCCAGATAGTGAGTCAAAGCCTCTCAGGTCAGTGAGCAGGCCCAGTCGGCCCAGTCAGCCCAGTCTGGGAGGCTGGTCTGGATGTGGGAGGCGTGTCCTGCTGCAGAGGCTCCAGTCCGGTTACCAAACCATCGCTGCTCTCCCAGTAAAGGAGAAGCGGTGAGGCTGGAGCGTTCATGATGGGTCCCAGTCCTGTCCCCCCGCTGCTGCTGTCTCTGCTCTGCTCCGCTCTGACTGGTGAGTTTTCTCCTTTAAACCATCAGCTGATGGAAACCAGCCGACCGAACTGTCGTTTTGTTGCCTGTAAACCAGGACCAGAACCACAACACCGTGAAGTTCTGGTCCTGGTGGGTTTTGTTCTCCTCGGCGAGACGTGTCGGCGCGGGACCGTTAACTGGTGTCGACATGTCGCTTTTCTCTGTTTTTACAGAAGCTTGTTGCTGCTTCATGAGCTCTTTAATGACTTTCATGGACTATCGTGGCCTCCACATCTGCACATGCCGGCGGAACCAGAACCGGTGCCAGAACTTTTCTTCCCCTCTACTACTAGTTTTACTATTTATTCTGTATGCATGCCGGGCAGGGGCGTAGCACCGCATTCTAGGCCCCTGAAGGGCCCCCCTCAAACCTACAACACACTGTAGTCGGCCTGAAGCTGTCTGACTGTGGTTTGAAAGTAGTGATGTTTTAAGTTTGAGCTCATGGTTTTTCTCATGGTAATGCAGACCAGTTGCAGACCCCAAAGAAGACACTATAGTTGAACTCTTATAGTTTTAAGACAAACTGTACAATAACATACACGCATGGAGTCACAATTCAGTTAGCTACATTTCATTTTTCTCCAGACTCACCAGTCTGCTGATCTGTTCAGGCCTGAGCCAGCAACTGTTCATGATGTAGAGGCCCGACCCGAAAATAAACGTGCACGCACACACACACACACACACACACACACACACACACACACACACACACACACATCAGCTGAAAAGAGGCTGGTTTTATTTGTGGTTTTACAAGTCAACCAACTCAGTGTATGTAGAGAAAATAGACTCAATATATAACTGTGTGTGCGTACTACTTGATATGTGCGTACTACTTGAGTTGCGTGTGTGTGTACTACTTGATGTGTGTAAACCTGTTTGTGTGTAGCTTTGTGTAGTTGTATGTGTAAAACATGACTCGTAAACCGTGAACTTCATATATGTGTAACTTTGGGTAAATGATAATTACTAATGATACTACTGAATGATACTAATGATAATTACTAATGATACTAATGATAATTACTAATGATACTAATGATAATTACTAATTACTAGACAGACAAGCTAGGCAGCATCCTAAAAGTAGGTTAGCCTGTGATAAATTTGGAGATGACTCTCATGGATCGAGGAAATGTCATCTTAAACTGTACTGACGTGTGATGCTAAAGTAACTTAGTTCACTTAGTACGCACACAGATCAAGTACTACACACGCTCAGATCCAGTACTACACATGCACAGAACAAGTACTACACACGCTCAGCACACTCAGATCAAGTACTACGCACGCTCAGATCAAGTATAACGCACACACAGATCAAGTACTACACACACACATAGATCAAGTACTACGCACGCTCAGATCAAGTACCACACACACAGAGATCAAGTACTATGCACGCTCAGATCAAGTACCACACACACAGAGATCAAGTACTATGCACGCTCAGATCCAGTAGTACACACACACAGAGATCAAGTACCACACACGCACAGATCAAGTACTACACACAGAGATCCAGTACTACACATGCTCAGATATATCGGGTCTACTTTCTCTGCGTACTCATCCAGCTGTTTTGTGCGACTCCTGTGAACATAAGATGACATCACTGAACTGTTTCGTATCAAGTTGACCAATCAGCTTCCAGCAAACCAAAGCAGTTCTAGAAAAGGAAAATGCTCAGCAGGCATCAGCACTTATGATCTAAATCACACTTGTGTTTTGTCGACCAGTGCTTCAATAGCACCAATAAAATACTGCATCAGTCTGACACCACAGGAGGTGTTCTCTTCTGAAGGAGGAAGAGTCATCGGATCTTAGCCAGTTCTGATGACTTCTGATGAATGTAGAAGGGAAGATTTTCTTCAGTGTTGTTGCTCAGAGATTAGTGAGGTACTTAGATAGAAACGCTTTAATAGATACAATAGTGCAGAAGGCAGAGATACCAGGTTCTTCTGGGTGTTGGGAGCAAACCAGTATGATCTGGGAGCAGATTCAGGCAGCTAAGCTTGAGAAAAGGAATCTTAACGTAATCTTTTTAGATTTAGCAAATGCTTTTGGTTCTGTGCCACATAGCCTCATATGGAGTTCATTTGATTACTTTAAGGTGCCTGGTATAGTTGTTAATTTGATGGAAGGATATTTCCACGACATCAGGTTATGTATAAATACAGCAGGTTTCACAACAGACTGGCAGACATGGCAGGATGCACAATTCCTCCATCAGCCTTTACAATGGAAATAATTATTAGAGCGTCTAAGTGGGTTGTAGGTGGGGGAGAGAAGCAGACTGGGATGCAGCTCCCACCAGTTAGGCCTCACATGGATGACCTGACACTGGTCACTACAACAGTTCCATGTACAAAGAGGCTACTTGAAAAGGTTAATATGAACCTAAAGTGGGCTGGTATGAAGATGAAGCCCAGTAAGTCTGGGAGTTTATCAATATGTAGGAGGAAGATCAGTGATAGGAAGTTTGTTATTGATGAAGAGGAAATTCCAACAGTTAGAGAAAAGCCAGTGAAGAGTTTAGGCAGGTGGTACAATGTAGATCTGAGTGATAAAGAGCAGGTAGAGCAGGTTAGGAAGGATGTTGCTGAAGGTCTGGATAGAATAGATAAGTCAGAGCTTCCAGGAAAGATGAAGTTGTGGAGTTTACAGTTTGGGTTATTCCCACGGCTGATGTGGCCTTTTTCAATTTATCAAATTCCATCATCCACTGTAGAAAGAACGGAAAGATCAGTTAGCTCCTACATAAGGAGGTGGTTAGATGTTCCTGGTATCTGAGCAGTGCAGCTCTATATGGGAGAGGAATGTTGCAGCTGCCAATATCTGGCAGAGGACTTTAAATGGACCAATGTCAGAGCAGAGTTGTTGTTAGGTGGAAGCAAGGATGCTGTCGTTAGGGTGGTGGGTCCAAATCCATCCAAGGGAAGGAAATGGAGCCCAAGAATGGCAGCTCAGGAGGCAGAGGAAGATCTGAGACATGCAGATGTTGGAGGGAATGTTCAGTTTGGTTACAGTGAAGCTTGGAGGTGCAAGGCAGTGGTTCAGGCTAAGCAGGGACAGTGGTTGAACTGGAAAAGTGTAGAGAGGTGCAAGAATTTAGTCCCATTAAAATATTTGACATGCGTTCACACTCTAAACAGCCTTTTTCATCAAGGTTTGGAACCAGATTTGGATCACGTGGAACCCCGTATCTCAGCCAGCTTCCTGTGCTATGTGTGGTACATTGGGTCTGGGCTTTTAAGATGTCCTTGTCTGAGTTGTGTTGTAAAAGTCTAAAAATCCACTAAAAAATAAATGATAAAAAAGAGCCAATTTGGTCATAACAAATCTTTTTAAAATAATCAACACCTTTTATGTGCGTCAACAACTGGTGTACAAACACAACAACTACAGACAGTCACTGCTCCCCAGACCTGGAGTCCTTCTGCCTACCGAGGGAGTCCACCGTGGTCCTGGTAACTGCTGTTTACACTCCGCCTGATGCTAATGCTAATGCTAATGCTATACGGTAGAATCAGCACCAGCAGAGCATAGATGACGGTGTGCACGTCACTACGGGGGACTTTAGTCATGCAGACCTGAAGACGGGGCTCCCCCAGTTCCCCCAGCATGTAGGTGCCCCACAGGAGGAACCAACACACTAGACAAGGTCTACGCTAACACCAAGATGGCTACAGGGCCAGACCACAGCCACATCTGGGTCAGTCTGACCACCCGTCCCTGTTCTTAGTTCCTGCAGGAAAACTGCTCTTACCACCACAAAAACTGAAAACTTGATGATGTGCTATTGTTGTGATTCTCAGACAAAGGTGATGTTTAATTATTTACCTTGACATGTATGCTAACACACACACCTGGGATTCTCTCCTCCAGAGACCACCACATGGCCTCAGAAGAACAGCTGATAAGACACGTCATCTACACGTCGGATGACGCTTCTGAAGAAGACTGCAGGCTGTCAGTCGAAACATGTCGAGATAAATAATTAAACATCACAATACCTTCGTCCAAGTATAAGAACAACAGTACATAATTAAGATAAGGAGACAAGGTGAAACCTTTTGAGCAATTATGTGAAAACTTGACCTGATGGTGCCACTCAGCAGCTGGTGGACTGTTTCAGTATCACCAACCGAGACATTCTTGAACATCAGGACCTGGAGGTGCTCTCTGACAGTCTGCTATGTTACATCAGATTCTGCATGGACACTGTTACGGTGGACAGGTGCTTTTGGGTCTGTCCCAACCGGAAGCCCTGGATGAACTGGGAGATCCAGCAGCTGCTGAAGGAGAGGAACACCACCTCCAGGTCTGGAGACAGGACTCTCTACTACATGGCCTGCACCAACCTGAAGAGAGGCATCAGAAAGGCCAAGTTGGACTACAGGAGGAGGACTGAGGACCACCTGGACAGCAACACCATCAGGCAGGAGTGGCAGGGAGTCCAGCAGCTGACCAGCTACAGGACTTTGAGGCGGCTCCACACCTCCCTGAGGCTCAACACGGGCCTCCTTCAAGGTGGAGGAGAGCGAGGTGAGGTGCTCGTTGAGGACTGTCAACACGAGGAAGGCGACTGGACCCGACAGTGTACCTGGACGGGTTCTGAAGGACTGTGCAGACCAGCTGGCTGGGGTGTTCACCAGGATCTTCAGCCAGTCCCTGGTTCCTCCCTGCCTGAAATCCTCCGTCATAGTCCCACTGCCCATGAAATCCCACATCTCCAGTCTTGATGACTACCGTCCAGTTGCCCTCACCCCTGTGGTGATGAAATGTTTAAACTGGTCCGGGTTCACATCACATCATTCCTCGACCTTGACCCACACCAGTTTGCTTACTGGGCAAACAGGTCCAGAGAGGTTCCAGAAGCTACAGCCCTCCATGCTGCACAGTCCCACCTGGAGCAGCAGGGGAGCTGCGTGCTGCTGCTCCATCCTCCCCTGCAGACTGGTGCACAAACTGGAGGACAAACTGGTGCACAAACTGGTGTAGAAACTGGTGCACAAACTGGAGGACAAACTGGTGCACAACATGGTGGACAAGCTGGAGGAAAAACTGGAAGACAAACTGGAAGACAAACTGGAGGGCAAACTGGTGCACAAACTGGTGCACAAACTGGAGGACAAACTGGTGCACAAACTGGTGTACAAACTGGAGGAAAAACTGGTGCACAAACTGGTGCACAATATGGTGGAGAAGCTGGAGGAAAAACTGGAAGACAAACTGGAAGACAAACTGGAGGAAAAACTGGACAAACTGGTGGACCTGGGTCTCCCACGTTCCATGTGCATGTGGACCACGAGCTTCCTGTCTGGTCACAGTCAGAGGGTGAGAGTGAAACATCTGCAGTCCTCAACACCAGCTCCCCACAGTTCTGGGTCCCCTGCTCACCACCCTCTACAGCCACCTCTGCACCCCCACCCACCACAGGAACACCACGGTGGTGGGACTGATATGGAGGGGGATGAGACCACCGACAGGGAGGAGGTGGAGCGACTGACTGGTTGGTGTAGAAACAACAATCTGCTGCTCAACAACTCCAAAACCATGGAGGTCATCACTGACTTCAGGAGGAAAAGGGGGACACGAGGCCTCTGAACATTTGGGGGTACTGTGTAGAGAGGGTGACGGGAGTCCACATTGAGGAGGACCTGAGGAAGAACATCTCACCAGTGAGCATCCAGAGCATCCTGGTGTCCTGCAGCA
>JBAMYA010042872.1:0-13951 GCA_037176975.1 Arrhamphus sclerolepis
TGTGTGATGGCTTTTTAGTTGTTATTTTTTGCTGTTGTTGTTTTATTTGTTGTTTTTATTATGTAAAGCACTTTGCGATACAACTGTATGAAAAGCCCTTTATAAATAAAGTTTGATTGATTGATTGATTAAAAAAAAGAAAAATAACATTCACTTCTCTCCTCTGTAACCCAGAGTGCTTTTTCCACACCATATAAATGAACAACTATCAGCCAAATGTCCTGTAGTCTGCAGCATATGCTACAAATTGAATAATCAAACTGAATTTGCATTTCCTTTTTTTTTAAGATGTGGTTCAGTAAAAGTCTTAACCCAGACTTTACACATACACTTCTCAAATTTATTAGATTTATGATGTATCAATATCATTGATTTCAGTCAATTCCCAAAGGTTTTGCTTTCACTTTGGCATTAAAACATTGCCATAAGTGCAGATAATGTATGCATGGTAATGATGCATTCCTCTGAAGGGAGCTGTTTGAAAAGCTTTGCAGTAACATCAAGTCTGATGTGATGAGTCTTCCACACTGGTGCATAGATTCCATAAAAATGTGTCCTTCAAGAGCTGGTGCAGGGCACAAGTCTCCTTAGAGGAAGGTGAATATCCAGCAGGAGCACTTAAACATGATACTTAAATTTAAGTTTGCTTGTTAACCTTTAAAGCTGAAAGAATAAAATTGGAATTAGAAATGCTGATGTGATAAGTTCCAATGATCTTTCAACAAAGAAATGTAAAACAGAAGTTGCTGTAAAGAAAAAATGAGAAAGATTTGCATATCTAACATTAATAATATTAAAAATAAATCTGAAGTTGCTCTGGTTAGTATTGGTTAGGCCAGAAAAATATGATATTCTTAATATTTGATATACTTAGTTGATTTAACATCGTTGATAACTTTTTCACAGAAATGCAGCATGCATGAAAGTTTACCCTCCTGCTTCCTGGCCTCCTTTCCAGAATTACTTCCTCTAGTTCAGGGATGTAGCTGCATTGCTTTGTCTTCTTCACAGCATACACTCTCCCCTTCTTTTCATTTGATTTATTTATTTTATAGTGTTTGTAATTAGAAGAAGAAATTGATTTTTTTTCAAAATCTCACATAGCCTTAGTTTGGAAATAAATTAAACAGTTAAATTGATGAACTATACTCCCAGATTCATTAACTGTGCACATGGCTTTGTAATCTGCCCGCAGATTAGCAAAAAACTGTGTGCACAGGTGTTGCAGACTGTGTCGCCTGTGTAATAAACGTGGTTTGGTTTTATTATCCATGTGCACATTGTTGCAGCTTGTCCCACAGATGTGATTATTTCACAGACTTTTCTTGTGTTTTTCCAGACATATTGATACTGAATAAGCTTCTAAACCATAGCCCAGTGCATCCAGCCAAAATAAAAGCTAACTTTATATTTGTCAATATTTATCATCAGTTGGACCTCGCATAACAAGGACATTCTCCATATTTTGATTTTGAGATGCAGACTCATGCTCAGCCAACTGAATGTCATCCTCTGACTCTTCTTTTGCTGCATGGTATGATAAATGTTTGGAATCTGGAGCTTAACATATATGGTGTGTCTGTATTTTCACACATTCATCCCTTACGTTTTCACAGATTTCAACCCACCTTTTCCACTACTTTTACACTAAATGTTGTACAAAGTTCCCCACATTTCCTTCTATACCCATAAATCAGCTGTGAGAAGAGTTCCTCTCATCTGACTCTCATCAGAAATAATTTGTTTCCAAGGTTTATAATAAACTCCTCTCATTTGATCATTCTGGACTATCCAAAATTAAGTCTTCATGGGAGGGAGAGTTGAGAATAATTTTGAATGATGAGTGGTGGGTGTTGGTTATTATACAGTTTTAAAGTTGTTGCTTTTTTTTTTGCTTTTTTTTTTAGGATTTGAGGGTTATGTCTGGCTCATACAATTTGGAAAGACCCTGAGAGGTCCTGTACAGATTAAATGTTTTCCACAGGTAAAAGTTCTCATGAGAACTTTTTATTATGAGAAAAGACCTCTTATAATGTCTGGGATGTGAACGCACATACCCAGCCTCTTAAATGATGTTTTCATGTATTACAGCTTGAGTTTGACTGTACTGCAGGTGTCAAGCTCCTTGTGCAAGTAACTTTTAAAAAAAAAAAAAAAAAAAAACAACCAAAAAATGAGTCTGATGCTTCTGTCAGGATTCTTTTATTTTAAGATTTTTCCGACAGTCTTCATCATTTGTTTTATTATTGTCCACTGGTTTGATTTGTGACATAATGCCAAAACACTTTCTTTAAATTTGAAACCCTCTCCTCATTTAGCTATTTTAGTCCATTAAAAAACAGGCGCATTTCTATTAGTAAGTTGGATGTTTTAACATTTACCTTATTATTGGCAAGATGACATTTGCTCTTCCTCAGGAAATCCAGTAAGTGCTTTCAGCATCCAGTGGCTTCGGGATGTAATGTCTCTTCTTAATATTGAAAAGATTAATCTTTCTTTATTATTGTAACTGAGGTTTCTTGAGAAGTGGCAGTCTTTTCTGAAAATGTTCAAATCATTGTAATTTGTGTGCCACCACTGTGTTTTACTTCCCTTGATTTTTGACATTTTTAGTTTGTACCCTTTGTTTTTCTTCTCTTCTTATGTTTTTCATTTTGGGTTATTATTATTTTTTTTAAAAAGAAAGAAAAACGTAAAGATAATTGGTCATCTGGTTTAGTTTTTGCATTATTATTATTTTCATTTATTTAATTTATTTATCTTTTTCCAGATATAAGCAAGTTAACAACAGAGGGGACTCTTATTGATATGCCATGGCTGATGACAAGATCCAGAGTGTGTCCCTTGTTGAGAGTTGGCTGCATGACATGAGCAGAGGCCTGTATCACGAAGCAGGATTAAGTTTTCTTGGATTCCTCAGACCTATCCAGTTCAACTTACCCTAACAAACCCAGTCAGGATAATCGGTATCACGACGTTGACTATCAAGTCGGTAACTCAACCCTGGGTTGTCTTATCAAGACCCGTGAACGCGCACGTATAAAGGACAGGTTCTGAAGTAGTGGACCAATCACAATCAAGAGCGTCATATGGGAAAGAGAGAACACCTTACTTCACTTCAAAGCCACTTCACAGCGACTCATACCGATGAAATACGAAGAAGAAAAAGACAACCTGCGTGAGAAATCTAACACTGTTGCTGTTGCCAGAAGGAGGCAAAATGCCTGGCGACACATAACAGGCAGCATAAATGCACAAGTTACACATATATCTGATACTGATCACAGCCGTCAATCCTATAAAAATCAATGTGCTGATGAATAGAATAGATGACAATTGGTCATTAAGTCTTTCCCAGTCTAAGTCTGATCTTCCACAGATCCAGTCCCTCGGGGGTGAAGGACGTGGAGCAGGTTAAAAATAAACATAAAAACATCATTGGTCCTTCTAATATAACATCAGGCTGGAATAAAGCTTTAAGCTTTGGCCTCTATTAAATCAGATCCATAGCAGAGCAGATGAGCGGAGCGTTCAAAATATAGTCGAAAAAAAAAAAGTCGAAGCCAGTTCTTATCCAAAGGCTGGAGCGATTGCACTGTGCCGCTCCAGTTTGCTCCAGTTTGCTCCAGTTTGCTCCAGTTTGCTCACACCACCAGTCTTGAGCACAAATCCACGGCCCCACAGAGTAGAAATGAAGCAGATTTTTTTCCGCACCAGTCACGCAACAAACCTGCTACACGCATGCAGGAATTGCTCCCTTTTTAAAATATCTAGCGAGCGTGGAGCGATTTCACCAGAGCGGCTGAAATATTAGGTGAGCGGGGAACGAAATTGAGTGGAACGTTCTGATGTGACTTTGAGCAGATGAACGAACACCTACGTGAGCGGAGAGCGGAAATTCTTAGCGCTCAGCTCCTTCACATGCTCTGATTGAGAGCTAAAGTCTCACAAATGACATGTGGAAAACTGACTTATTCTATTCTTCCATTATGGGCCGACATCTGGGCAACATTTTACCAGTGAACAAACGTTCTCCATGAGACGTCTTGCTGATAAAACTTATAACATCTTGCCGACATCTGTAAGATGTATGTGTGTTTTGCAATAACTAATCAGCGCCATAGAGGAGAACTATTCTAAATGGCTCTGATAATAATGCTGTCTGGGAGAGCACGACATTATCCCCGAAAAGCTGATTGGTCAGTGGGCGGGGCTTTATAAAGGACTGGATTCAATCCTGAGAGTTACTCTGCTCTGGAGCAGGTTAGCTGTCCAGAGTATGTTACCCAGGTGATGCACCTCG
The DNA here is from genome assembly GCA_037176975.1 of Arrhamphus sclerolepis. Lineage (NCBI taxonomy): Eukaryota > Metazoa > Chordata > Actinopteri > Beloniformes > Hemiramphidae > Arrhamphus > Arrhamphus sclerolepis. Next base: position 4,304 of record JBAMYA010042872.1, read on the forward strand.
ATAAGCAATTACCCAGTTTCATGATACAGAAAACCCAGGATTAACCCTGAAGTTACCTCACTAAAGCTAAATCTAGCTTCGTGATACAGGCCTCTGGTTTGTGGCTGCAGATGTTCCACAAGCTCCAATTATCCTCATTAGCCTCACCTGGTGCCAGTCGCTCCATGGTTTATGCTGCATTTAAATCACTTTGGAAACTGAACCATTTGTGAATTACATACCAGAAGCGCTAATGCAGCAAGAACAGAGAAAAACACTGCAATTTTATGACTAAATTTATTTTAAAACAAAAGACCACAAACATCTCTTAAAGTTTGTGATAGTTAAAAAAGATTTTAGTACAGTAGTTTCAATTTGGCAAAAATTCCCTAATTCCCTAATTTACTCCAGTGTTTAAGGAAATAGAAAGTGTGACAGCAAAGCTGGTGGAGAAAATAACTGTCCTTTTAACTGTAACCATGGTGATGTGTTCCAGGATGAAACAATCCCACACCCCTGATCTGGATGGCCTGTTCCTCAATATATTTCAGGTTGTAAACAGTATCACTACATTAGCATCTTCTGATGCTGCTAGGCTACTGTGCTGTGTAGATGCACTGATGACATTTCATGGTGTGTTCCAATTGGCTGGTTAGCTAACAGATTCTAGCAGTTTTCAGTTATGACAGTTTGTAGTATCCCCCCTAAAAATTTCCTCAAGTTCTATTAGAACCATTTGAATTAGCAGGTGAAGGGTCAAACCCCTTTTGATGTGAACCATTAAACTGAACACAAACTATGTTGAGTATATGTCTCCATGGAGATGTTTCAGACTGTAGCTGCTGAGTCCAATCACATCCCTGCAAAAAGCAGGTTAGATGAGCAGCAGTTGCTAAGTCCGATTGGCTGGGGGACTGAAGGGCTGCATATTTAAGACCTGCCTGGACCACATGTACATGTTGACTGGAAGCTGGAGAGGAACCAGCTCACCTTAACCAAGAGTGCCAAACTCCCCCATTGTTGTCTAGTGCCGTTACAAGGGCTGCCCTCTCACCTCACTTGGTTCTGCATGTACAGTGTGCGTTTCAAACAAGTATCGAATTTAAAAGGATCATGTATGTCTTGTTCTAGACGGCAGTGTGGGTTCTTTTCTGCACCACTGTAGCTTAGTGCCAAGTTTGCTTCCTCTATACAACTCAGAAATGGCAACAGAAGTACATTTTAAATTTTAGAAACCTTGTGTGGGGAAGGAGTCAAGTTCCTTTGTGTTGCTTTCAACTGATTCCAATCAGAAGGAGCAGTTTACCTAAAAGTAACAAGTCCTACACTGTAGTGTTACTGGCAGTCCATTTAAAAAACAAAAAACAACCTAGTCATAACAGAGGCAAGCTAAGCTCAGTCAAGTTTACATACCCTGACCTCTAGGAAAAAGTGGAGAATATTTAAAACAAAAGCTATGTTGATAAGGTTTATTATGTCTCTGACTTCAGATTCTGGTCACATTCCTGAAAAACAAATGTTGGCATGAAATCGGATGTCATTTCAGATGCTTTGAGACCAAGAGTCTGACCTTTACGTCAGAACATCTTGAGTCCTTTAGACCCAGTTCCTTGCTGCATACCAGAACTGTAGTCAAATGTGTCCATGGAGTACTTGGCATCTGAATGGGAATCCCTCACTGGTAGCCACTGCTGGAGTGGACAACGTGAGATACAGGAAATCTCGACAGGCCCTCATCTGAGCCCAGGGGCACCTTGGAAGAGGTCCAGGCAGAGCCTTCAGAAGGACGGTTGGGCCTGAAGCGCAGCAGGTCTTCAATGATATGAGTGATTCCTGCATCCTGCTGATCCCAGAGGCCAGCACCGGACCCAGAACCCAAGCTGCTTCCTGCACCACCATTGCCATAGCCAGATGTGGTTCCTGCTCCAAAGCCAGTGTAGCCAGATGTGCTGCCGTAGTCAGAGATGCACATGAGAGTACACAGACTCGTGTTTGTTGGATCCCTGCTGATTGTATTAACCTGTGTTGAAGCTTATATAAAGTTTCCTTCTCCAAATGAACAATGGCGTGATCCTTCATGAACCCACGACACAAACACGACATGGTGCCAGAAGACACATTTGGAGAGGAGTAAAAGTCATGTGAAGTGAGTGGATACGAGCCTTGTTCTCGAGTGTGCTAATGGAGCTAGCCTGCTAGCATCGTACTGCACAGCAACATGCAATCAATGGATATGGTGAACCTGCTCAGTTGAGGAAGAGAGCACAAAGAACTAAACATGGAAGGTTTATGCCATTGGCGTTGAGGAGGGGCTATACCAAACTCCAAAACAGACGTTTCCAAAAAAGCAAGCAAATAATGTATTATAGTATCACATCACTGTATTTAAATAAATACAGAAGCAAAACAACAAAAGCAAAAATTAGGGGCATGTAGTGCTTTACTTTTTGTACATAAAGGTTGCCCTTCTATCCTTGAGAGAAGCAAATTTCTCAATGACTCTGTGGTTAAAAAGAGACGATCCTGTGTTCCTGAGGAAGCTCTTGATTCTCTTCAGTGTTGAGAAGCACCTTTCAGATCCAGCTGTAGTCATAGGAATTGTGATGAAGATCTTCAGCAGAGCCGTGGTCTCTGAGAAGGTGTCTTGATGATTGCTTCTCATGAAGACCTGGTATAGAGCCACAGCACCAGTGCAGCTCATGAGTTGTGTCTGATCCTGGTGTTTGAAAAGGAGGCAGGAAGGAGAATAAAGCATTAGTGTGGCTGCATGCAGTTAGCCAAGCCTTCTTGCTAAACCGGGTCCTGGAAAATGAGCAGGTGTACCGTCTCCCTCTGTCTTTGGACTGCTGATTGACATCGATATCTGTCTGATCAGGTCCAAGCTGTTTCACGTCAAGCTTCTCCTGAAATGTCCTCCTCTGAAATGGTGTTTTCTTAAGTGACTTCACTGAATTATTTCTCTTTTTCCATTTTTCTTCTCCCTCCGTTGCCCGTCTCCAACTCGCGCTCAACCCCCAACTGACTCTGACGCACCTCGTCACAGACGACAGTGACGTCATCCTGCAGCGTAGTTTGGTGGTGGTCTGCAGATCCAGCTGCATTCAGCTTTGGGTGCTTCTCTTACGCTGAAGAGAAGCAACTACGCATGTTCAATGTACAGCCAGAGTCTATCAATAAAGAAGGAAACACGTGACCAATCAGCAACTGGAAACAACACAGATGAACACAACCACTTTACTCACAAACTATATAATATTTATCTTGCTCATCTAAAAAAAAATACACACACATATATATATACATATATTTCCAAGTATTTTATTTTATTTTATTCATTCTTGTGGGGAGGGGTGAGTGGTGGAGCAGCGCCCTCTATTGGCCAGATGTCACTGGTTTATGCCCACCTTCCAGTCTGTAACTGATAGGTAACGTGGTACAGAGCTGGAGAAGATTCAGACAACGTTTTGAGCTGTACTTAATTAATGGAGCTGATGAGAAAAGTGAAAAAAGGCAAGTGTCAGTATTCTTGCACATTGTGGGTGATGAAACCTTGGAGGTTTATAATAACTTTACATTTGATGACAATTCAGACAAGCCCAAGCTGAATATAACAACTGAAAAGTTCGAGTCCCAGTGAATCCCTAAAAGAAATGCGACCTGTGAGAGGCACAGATTCTTGACTTGTGGAGAAACCTGGTGAGACAGTGGATCAATACGTCACTGAGCTGCAGACAGAAACAGACATGCAAGTTTGGTGGGTTAACAGACTCGCTGATAAAGGACAGACCTGTGTGTGGAATTCCACATAATAGTCTGAAGAAGAGGCTATTAGGAGAACAGGATCTGGATCTGGATGAAGTCATAGCTCTGCACAGAGCAGCAGACTGTAAAAACACAAGCAAAAGAACTGTTCAACAAACTGATAGCAGCAAGCTGCCATCTTAGATTTATCTCAGCAGCGGTCTCTTGTCTGGTCTTACCAGTCAGCTGGTAGAAGCTCCACTTAAGACCATTTAGCTGCTCTGCTGGACATGGATGGAATAAACCTCCTCTGATACCAGACGTTCTCCAACACATTTAAAGTTTAACTGAAAACTCTGCTGTTTTTCCTTAAGACTTTCTTTAGTCAGATTTCTTTACTGCTCTGCTTTTACTGTTCTGTTTTAGTCCTTTTTCTGTCCAATTATACATTTAAAATATTCTTATTTTTATTTCTTTTAAATGAATTGATTTCATCTTAAGCTTTCAGGCGCCAGAGGTTTTTTCCTAAAATCCTTAATTGACAACTAAATTTCAAAAGGTTGTATCTTAAAAATGATAAGAGATAGAGACTTTCTGTCAATTAGAGAAATGTTAAGGATGACTCAAAGTTTATGTGGGAAGTAATTTGCACCTAATTTACAAATTATGATGTCATAGGATGGCTTGGATAAAAGAATTTTTATGAAATTGTCATGTGTTTCAATGATGAAATGCAGCCGTTCCCCCCAAACAAGCCCCCATTAATCTCTGTTCCATATTCAGTGTGTTATACAATGTAAAATGTTCAGTGAAACTGTAAACCCAGATAACCTCACGTTTGCCTGCAGAGATCAACATAGTCCTACGCCTGTCCATCCAGGGGACACTGCTTGTAGTTCTTTATGGTGTGATACCTCTCCCTGCATGGTACCACACAAAGACCCAGGCCACACCGCCTGCACATGTATTTTGTCTGCCGGCGGCCTTTAGAAGATACTAAACAATCTGGGTGTACTGATGGGCATAACGATTTGTTTCTATAGTCAATAAATTCCAGAAATCATCATGGAGCAAAAGTGACAAAAATCTAGGAATGGATTAGATTTGGAGAGTTCTCTGTCCCTGATACCCAACTGTTTCATCAGATGGCTTCATCCAACTTAGATATCCCACCTCATCAAATACTCAAAGCCTGAAGTTGCATAACTTGGCTTTGTGAGGCATGTTGGCTGACTTGGCTCTGCAATGTCACAGCGCGTCTGCCTCTAAATGCAGCAGGTGTGCCACCGTGCGCTCCTGTCATGTCTCCACCACGTGCGCTAGCATGCGCTCCTGTCGAGTGAACAGAAGCAGCATGGCTGTGGCTACGCGGTGCGGCCCGCTGGGCCTCTACGTTGTCCCCCAGCTCTCCCACGGACCACGTTTTTATGCCCATCAAGATTAGTCAAGCTACTGGCCGCGCGACCGTGGACACTCTGGGAAGACATCGTGTCAGAAAGCACTGGGTTCACTGGACGCCCACTTTACTTCCAGCCTCGTTCCCTGCAGCACCACCACGCCTGCTAACTCCTCAATGCAAACTTCCACCCTGTGAAACATTTTCCTCACCATCTGCATTGTTGGGCAAAGGGTCTAAAGTTGGTGTTTGGTGTATGGAAACACTTTGTCCTTCTGCTGGGACGCGTCGCCACGAGCGCGGGGACTAAACAGCAGACCTCCGAAGGTAGACTTTCCCCTTCAGAATCAGGATCAGCAAATACAAGACCCAGCACGTCTTTACAGGTAAACTTTTTAGTGGACATTGTGCGATTATTTGAAAGAAATACTCGCTAATGCTGACTACAGGGCCACATCATCACCATGGTTACAGTTAAATGGAAAATTATTCTTTACTTTCTCATCCAGTTATGTCATCAGATTTCCTGCTCGTTAGTGGACTTGGTTGTTTAAAAAATAAAAATCCAAATCTCAAAATTAGCAACCCTTATCATAAAATGAAGATGTTTTCACTAACATACTAATTCTTTCTTTCTTTTTAATTAAATCGTCTTTCAAAAACCTGCATAGAAAAGCTCATTCTGTTTTAAAATGGTCAATTTTACAATATCACATACTTTTTTAATTTTAAAAAGAGATTTTCTTTTCATAAAATCACAAATGAAAAAAAAAATCATTGTAAATTGCACATTTTGCAACCAACAACCAGAACTTTTTATCATACAATCTCAAATGTGATTTTCTTTTTTACTTAAAATAATATAAAATTCCAAGTGTGCAACAGGCATGTACTAAACAGCCTCAGCTTCATCTCTCATTAATTGGTCTTAATTCTACATCTCGTTAAGACCAACTCAACTTCTCCACAACAGTCATTATAAATGTGGATGTTTGAATTGTGTTCAGCAACCATCACAGAGCAGCTGCAAACGTGTAAACACCTGAACGGCTAATTAAACTTTTCTCTTTTTGCTTGCTTCAGCAGTTCTGCTTGGCAGCGCTCTGCCCATTTTCAGTAATCTGACAGGGGTTGATGGGATCAAAAATGCTGCTGGTGAAACTGGAGATCTGCCTGCTTCATGCGAGTGCACGTCCAGGTGTTCATGGACATGAGATATGAAGAACATGTTCGGACCTGAATGTCTTTTAGATGAAGACTTCCTTTAATTCTGCAAACACAAAACCAAACCTCTTTATTTCTCAAAATCACTATTTTTGTTTTTTTGTTTTTCCACATCGTTCATCTGTTATCAAAGTACATCAATTCAAAGTAGAATTATTGCTGTACAGCAGGGGTATCAAACTCTATTTTATGTGTCAAACTCAAGGTCTGTGGGCCAAATGTGGCCCATCACATCGTTTCATCTCATAAAATCACAAACGTTTAACTAGAAGATTCCTGCAAACACTGAATGCTACCAACAATGACATTCCAAAGTGAGGTGGAGAGCAGCCAGGAGACTGTTGAACAGATTCTTTTAGCCTGAAAAGTGACAATGTGACATCAAAAGTCACGACTGTGTGAATGTTGCAAGTAGCTACTGAAATGTTTCTTCTTTTCAACAGAAATCTATGAGTTTTGGACAAAAAAAAGTACAAATATTAAAAAAAAATGCAATTTAATGTTAAAGAAAAAAAACCTCACAATTTTGTGAAATTTGTGATTTTACAACAAAAAGTTATGTTTTTTTACGATAACAGTAAAAATCTTCTTTATTCTGCGATTTTACAAAATGCTTTCAGAAGTATAAATTTGATGATTAAAAAGTCAAACTTTTTTGAGGAATTTGCCTTTTTATGACAAAGATTCTCTTCTCATTTACAACAAGAAATTGTGTCCTAAGATGGAGCAGAGTTTTACAGCCTCATCTAGTTCAGTGGTTCTCAGCCTTTTTTCACTGATGTAACTCTGTGAAATACTTTTCAAGTTCCCTCTGATCCAAGTGATTGACAGGTGATGCCAGGCAGCACATGACAGGTTGGATGGAACCATCCTGGTACCGGGGACTCTGGGGTTTTAGAACAATAATCTAATCTTGTAATTTTTCCTCGTCTCTCCACGTTGGAATACTAGTACAGTCGACAGGCTCTCGTAGACATCCAGAGAAGCACAACCTGTAACGTTTGAGACCTCGGAACAGAGACACTAAAGGAGCTGGGACTACTACGCTGGCCTGCTGTACCGGACTGGCCTGCTACCGCTCCCCAGGAAAGAAGACTGCAGAGGAGGCGGAAGCGGTGCACAAGGACGAAGAAGAGGGGCAAACGCCGCGGTATCCAAGCTAGGCTAGACTACTTTTGTCCTCAATGCAAACTTCCACCCCGTGAAACATTTTCCTCACCATCTACATTGTTGGGAAAAGGATCTAAAGTTGGTGTTTGGTGTATGGAAACACTTTGTCCGACTGCTGGGACGTGACAGCGTGTCGCCACGAGCGCGGGGACTAAACAGCAGACCTCCAAAGGTAGACTTTCCCCTTCAGAATCAGGATCAGCTAATAGAAGACCCAGCACATCTTTACAGGAAAACGTTTTAGTAGACATTGTGCGATTATTTGAAAGAAATACTCGCTAATGCTGACTGCATCGCTCTGCTACTGCAGCTCATTGGTGCACTCGCTATGTGAAGAACTCGTACTGATTCAACGACCTGCAGCGCAAACATTTTATGTAGAAGGATCACATTTTTTTTTCGTCAGAGGTGAAGTGTGACATGTCTGCCACCCAGAGGAGGAGAGCAGGAACAAAATATGACGTTCTTTTTGCCGCAATGGGCCTTTTTATTGAGGACGGCATCTTGTCGACTAAAGTCGACCATGGCGCTTCGTGCTTTGTAAAGCACTTTGAGTTGCCTTTGTGTATGAAATGTGCTCTGGATGACCTGGATGTGCCTAAAGATAGTTAGTACCTTTTGTAGCATGTACCAGCCACTAGAGTCCAGGTCAGCATAAACACCCCAAAGGAGTTCAGTTTTATCAGTTTTATTCACACTTTTTCCACACATACGGGTCTGGTAGTCCTCCCTCCTGAGAGCTGCCGGTTAAGCAGAGGGAGCTTGATTGACACATGCAGCACAGGTGCCAATCAGTGGCCCTCAGGTGCGGCTTCCTGAGTTGCAGCTTCTCGTCCCCTCTGCAGCGAGCAGAACCACAACCACCACCACTCCTGTATAGATCACTCAGTAGATCCCACAATGCATCATGAAAAGTGGTGTACAGTCTACGGTTGCTGGTCAAGCATGTGTACCATCATGCACTGGTGAACCTGAAACATCATCCACAAACGGACTCTTGAAGCTGAACCTGTTTATAAGCAGGGGAGTAACCGCACTACGAAAACAAATTCTCGTGTTTTAATGTATAATGAAGTCATTTGTCTGCTTTATTCGTGTAATTTATGCAATCTAAAATACCTCTATGTCCTTGTAATGTTTGCACTTCATGTTGCATAAACATGTTCAGATCAACTAATTAAACTGATTTATGTTTTCTTGATGTCACTGACACATTTGAAGTTCTTCATTCACTCCAGTTCAGCTCTGTGCTGGGAACCATTTTCACCAGTAGATGCTTCTGTTTAAGCTACAGCTGAATTTTTACTTTAATGCTACAATTTTTACTTCTCATTTATTTATTTATTTATTTATTTAACCATCAATCCCTGAGATTGTGCATCCAATAACTCAATCTGAAATAGCTCTGCTAGCTGAGATTAGCGGTCTGGCTCTAAGGGGATTGTTACAGCCAGTATGAGTGAAAAAGTGAATGTCTTGTGTAAAACTAAATACATGAAATGAGATGCAAAAATGATTTTTAAAATAAATAAATGAATGTATACTGCAAAGAATAGGAGGTTTGTTTTGGTAGGAGTTATCTGAACATGAACAGAGAATTTATTCATTTCAGACATTCATATTATACATCCAACATAAAAGGGCAACAGTACTGTGAAGGAGGTCATCATTAGGCTGAAAGAAAAAAACTAACCCTGATGTTTGTCCATAAACAGTTTGGTACATTGTCAAAAAGAAATAAAGCATTAAACATCTAAATCTCTGGATTCCAGATCAGAGGTGTGAAACTTTGTTTCATCCAGGGCCACATCATCACCATGGTTACCATCACAGGGCCACACCATCACCAGGGTTACCATTACAGGGCCACATCATCACCATGGTTACCATCACAGGGCCACATCATCACCATGGTTACCATCACAGGGCCACACCATCACCACGGTTACCATTACAGGGCCACACCATCACAATGGTTACCATTACAGGGCCACACCATCACCATGGTTACAGTTAAAAGGAAAATTATTCTTTACTTTCTCAACCAGTTATGTCGTCAGATTCCTGCTCGTTAGTGGACTTGGTTGTTTAAAAAATAAAAATCCAAATCTCAAAATTAGCAACCCTTATCATAAAAT
>JBAMYA010042873.1:0-13951 GCA_037176975.1 Arrhamphus sclerolepis
TGAGTCTCCTTTTCAACTTGTTTTGAAAGAGCAGACTTCAAAGTATATACCAGTTTTTAAATTGTGTTAATAGGCCACGTAAAACCAGAGTTATGCTCAATAATGTCCAACGCTTTTCCTGAATAAACTACCGCGAGGAACAAGACGAAGTTGTGGGGCGGCAACAAGAGAAATACTGAACCCGATTGTTTTGAAAGTTGAGAGATTTGTGATATTTGGTGTTTGGACTGTATATTTAGTGTGTAGTGCAGTTGTTTTTTTGTTGTTTGCGAGATAAAAACGAGACGATCTCTAAATGTGGATCCCGGACTGCAGCTCGGTTATGAGCCATAAGGAGATGAGGGACTGGTGGAGCCAGAGTCTGATCCAGAGAGCGAGGACTTTGATTATGAAGTGGATGTTACAGGTTTTAGATCATCCACTTCATCTTCTCTCTCCGCTATGTTTTTTGGTGGAACATGAGAGGGAAAGACGTGCCTCTGGACACAGGATGGGACAGTGTCAGACCGTTATTATATACAGTCATTGATGCTGACTGAGGCGCCACTCCCTCGCGTGTTGTTACTTCCAGTCGGTGCTTCATAGATGCAGAAGTTATTTATAACAATTTTATCTCAAAATATTGTTTACGGCATAGTTATATATTTCTTTGTTTCTCAAAATCTAACTGTTCTAGCATTAATGTACACTATGCTGTATAGTGGTGTCCAACCTGCAAGTTGCCCTTTAAAGATCACAGGTGTCTAGCTTGGGTCAGTGCTGTTGCCTTTTTTTACACTAAATCCATCCATCCATCATCTGGAGCCTATCCCAGCTCTCTCTGGGTGAAAGGCAGGGGTCCACCCTGGACAGGTCGCCAGTCCATCGTAGAACACTAAATCATTGAATGGTTTAATGATATTGGCACTTTTGTACTAGCTTATAATAGTCTATTATCATTGTTTTAGAACCATTAAATATCTTGTTCTGATACTGGCTGCAGAGAAAAACAGCCAACAGACTGGCAAATAGTTCTAGCACATTCTCTGTCAGCTCAACGTCTTCTGATGAGTGCAACCATTAACTGTTTTCTACCTGAAGTTCAAAAATCCTGTGACATGTGAGTCTTGAATGAAGACAATAATCGTTCCTATTTCAAAGCAACAATATATGATTAGAGTTAGTTAGTTAGGGACAGTTTATTCTGAGCACGTAATATATTAACATATACACACTGGAGAGTCAACAAACAAAAAAAATCAATTTAATATAAATAGGAACATGATACATGTCCATCTACTATATACATGAACACTATATACATACACACACACACACACACACACACAGTACGCATATAAGCTACATGATTGCAACTATTTACAATTAAGTTACTAACAAATATAATACAATTACGATAATTAAGTTTACAATTAAAATTCAGAAACCATTACATAACATCTGAATAATCCCCACTCTCCACATACATTATTAGTGACATCATCATTGTCGCCATTATTATCACTATTATCATCAACAACAATAACAATAATAACAATGAGTAAAAACCAATAAACAAAGGTCCCATGAGTGGAAGGTGGGTGTCCATCCCCATCCTCCTCTAACGCCAACCTCCTTACATCACTGTCAACTATTTTTGCAACATTTACTGTTGCAGGAAGGTAACCGGAATCTTCCGCTTCAGAACAGTTTCCTGGGCGTCTGAACAAGACGGTAAAGAGGAACCCTGTGTGTCAAAAACTGATGCAAAGTGATCTTGAAGAAGCGTCAGAATGTGTTCAGAAGGAGAATACATGAACCTCATTCAAGATGGCTTTCATGAATTTAAAGGTAGATTTTATTTTTTAAATAAAAGGCATGTCCAAACTTTCAGACTTTCAACCAAGGTGTTTATTGGATTAAATAAGGAATATGATCTTAAAATTTCATGTTCTTTTTCCTTCAGTTTATCTACGGGTCAATCCATATTACTCTGTGAGGAGCATGTATAATAAGAGTCTTTTAATGGTCTCTTAAGGGACAGAATATTTTGCTGAACAACCATCACTGCATCATCTTGGAGAAAGTAGAGAAACGAACCTTGAATATCCACCGTGTGCACAAGTAAGTTTAAAAATGAACATTATTCTGTTAACGTTCTTGAGTCCAACTGTGCAATCGCGCACTCATCTAGGTCAGCTGCCTCCCGAAGTGGTCAGAAATGGTTTCTTTTCTCTGCTTCTCCCTGATGACCAGTCCTGCTTTAGTAACATAAAAGGGCTTATTAGTAATGCAAGGCATTACTAATAAGTTTCTTGTAATTAATGATTGCACAACTTATGATAAAAATGTCCAGAGTTGGAAGTAAAACAACAAAGAGGCGTGTTCGTGTTGGAGAGCTCTCCCGTGATCTCAGTCGCTCGGGGAAAAGATGGCAAACAGAGGCGGTCTTCTACTCATCAAAGGCCCTGTTTAGACCTGGTATTAACATACGTCCTGAGTAATGCAATCAAAAGTGGACGGCTGTCGGCGCGCCTGTTCACACCTGGCATTAGCATGCATCCCCGTGTGCAAACAAGCAAGTGTGTGAATTCTGCCTGCAAAAGCCAAATGCATTGTTGTTGTTTTTATGTTTTACATATCGGAGTTAGCGATGCACTAAACCATAGCTAGTCCCCAGGAAGAAGAAGAACGCACACTTTTGCTAGCTTTATTTAACAGTTTGTTAATTTATTTAACAAATGAACCATAAACACAATACAGAAAACAGACAGCAAACATGCTATACACTTAAACCCAAAAATATCTGCATAAATACAACAAAATACAGTAGTAAAAGTATTACCTAAGAATATCTATGCATATTTACATTCTATACATTAATGTTAATTGTGTGGTACAAATTTAAAATTAATGTGCAAAGTGAAAAGTCAGTCGTGTGGTTATGAGCAGTGCCAGTAATAATTATAGAGTTATTGATCAGGGTTGGAGCTGGAGAAGGAGCTCTGCTGTCTGTCCAGGGTGGGGTGGAGGGGGTGGTCCAGGTTGTCCATGATGGATGACAGTTTCTCAGACTGGTAGAAGATCTCCAACGTCTTGCTCCATACGTTAAAGGATCTGCGCTTTCTCAGGAAGTAGTCTGCTCATTCCTTTCCTGTGTACAGTCTCGGCGTTAGATCGACAGTCCAGTCTGCTGTCAGCCACGACACACAGATATTTATAGCCCTCCACCTCCTCCCCCCTGATCTGTAGAGGCTGTGAAGGTGTCTTCTTCCTCCTCTGAAGTCCATCACCATCTCTCTGGTCCTTCTGATGTTCAGCCTCAGGTGCGTCAGTGCAGTCCAATCCACAGATCTGTCAACCAGTGCCCTGTACCCTCCTCCTCTCCCTCTCTTACACCCCACAACAGCTGAGTCATCTGAGAACTTCTGTGGGCGGCATGACTTGGTGTCATACTGGAAGTCAGTGGTGTACAAGGTGAAGTGAGAAGGAGGAAGCCCAGTCTCCTTCACTAATCACCACATCAGACAGAACGCTGCCCAGACGGACGAGCTGTGGCCTTCCCAACAGGAAGTCAGCCGTCCAGGAGATCACCAAGCTGTCGACACCCATCACCAGCATGGACGTGTTTTCTTTATTAGTTTGACATTGTGACGTCTGATATTTTTTATGTGACTTGTAACCTCGTTTTGATGCAATTTTAGTGTTGTATGTCTGGTTTTGTGAATTTTGTGCTCTCTCTCTCTCTCTTTGCATGCACCTGGGGGTGAAAACCTTTTGCATCTGCAATCTTCCCACACACCTGATTCCTATCTGCTAATCCAACTTTGCAGTATATCTTTCCCAGACTGTTCTGGAATAAAGATACGACAGCGTCCTTTCAGACGTTCGAGACTTTGTGGCTCACCTCTGCCTCTTCAAGGACGAGCCACTTTCAAGTCAAGTCTGTAAACTATTCATTTCAAGCCTAGCGTTTGTTTGCCGGCTCGAGCTCAGCAAAGTTTTTAGACACGTCAGTTTGCAAAGGTTCAGACAATAACATCTCCTTGGCCTTGGACTGACACTTACTTTGGTCAGCTTTGGTGAAAGGAGGCACATGCCTTTTTGTAAGCGTGGTGGAATTTTGGATTTTGTTTTTTTCTTCCCAATGGAGCTGAAAGGTACAGGAGCTCGACTTCTAAAGAGGAAAATAATTAGGATGTTTGGTCTGGCTATCTCATATATCTATATGTTATATATAGCCCCTTAAAACTGATGACAAATCGAAGAATCACTGCATCAGCTCCAGTTCAGTCTTACTGTATTAATATTATTATTATTTATTTTCTTTTTGATATTGAGGATCTTTTGTGGCAGGATCTTTTCATCTCTTTATCTCTTGTGTCAACTACATCAGACTTAAAATGATGTATGAATATGTAAAAATGAGAACTAAAGCACCACAAAATGACTTAAAAAACTGAACAGAACTAAAGTTAAACAGCTTTAAAGAAAGACAGAAGCAGTTGCCAAGCTTAGAATGAAGACGTTGGAGGGAAAAAAAGTCACAAATTGACAACACAGGCATGAAAAATGGCTGAAAAAGAAAAGAGTTGAACATAAAGCATGCACAAAATGACATTAAAATGTAATAAAATGAGCAATAATGGGGGCCTGTCAATCAGCTTGCTGAAGTACTAAAATATGTATGAAATGTGAGCTGATGCTGTCCTTTTTTTTCTTTTCCACTCAGTTCTAAAAACATCCAAAGAAATCTTCAAAGCGCTGTGATTTTGAGGTTGGGAATGTTTTTGTTTTCTCCACTGCATGATCCAGCTGACGTGCAGCACCTTGGCACTTGCCCTTGGCACCATTTGCATCGTGTGTGTGTGTGTGTGTGTGTGTATGTGTGTGTGTGTGTGTGTGTGTGTGTGTGTGATGTGAGGCGCCGCAGCAGAAGTCAAGGTGGTCAACAGCACGATACTGTAAATCATGTCATAGGCTGCTTTCGCTGCGGCAGAATCCTGCTCAGAGCATGATGTCAAGGTTCTGCTTTAAAAATAATAATAGCAGTAATGACACATTCAGTCATTTTGGAAACGTAATGTTTGCTTAGAGCACAATAGGCCCTAAAGTTTACAACCCCTTTTATGTGTAAAACATAACAAAATCCTTGCATTATTGTCAGTTATTTAACAGAAATGAAAAATAAAATAAATCACATGGGCAAACCTAAGTATCCCATTCCTTCCTTCTTAAGATTTAAAAGAGTGTGTCATCAGCAGGTGTGCAGACCTTTGGCACTTTGCTGGTCTGAAGTTTTCAGGTGAGTGTTAACACAATGCCAAGAGGGACAGACATAATCAGTGTTGCTCCACACAGTTATAAAATATGCATAAATGTTCAACAGTAATAAATATGCAGAAGCAAATGTATTCAAGACATTTGCCAATTTTCAAAGGTTAGACCTCAGAGAAATATGAAATATCCAACAGCCACATACAGGCCCCACTGAGCATCCTCCATTATAATCATAAGAGGACTGAACAAGTATGGTTGGTTTGGACGGGTTTCCAAAGGAAAGTCTCTTCTGTCTAAAAGGAACATGGAAGCAAACAGAAGACACAATGGACAAACACAACATAGTTGGCAAAATCCAAACAGCATTTCACCTGTCAAGCATTGCAGTTAAGAGGTGATCGTTTCCCAAATCAGGTCCTACAACAGGGCAGTGATCCAAAGCACGCCAGTGAATCTACACGAGAACAGACAACAAATAAAAGAATCAATGTTTTGGCAAAGCCTAATCAAGGTCCTGACCTCAGCCCAACGGAAATGCCATACCACAGAGCTCAGCATGAGTAAATACCCAAAAACCTGAATGAACTGAAGCGATGTTGTCACAAAGAATGGGACGACGTGACGAAATGAGACAAGCAGGCAAACATGAAATGACTGCCGCAAGACTTTGCTGTAGGAGCAACAAGTGAGAGCGACTGAGGAATTGACAATTTAACTGCTTCACTTTTTCCTGTAGTTGTCCAAAATGTAAAAACTGGGGGACAGAAAGAACAATAGCTGCGATCAAAGATATTCAGCAGAGATAACAGCTTAAAGTGCACAAAAGGATGTTGTGCAGTAATGCAACTTTTAGCACAAAACCGTTTGTAGCTGCACACAGAAGACAGATGGTTTCTCCAATCAGCGAAGTAAGGACTCAAACAGCAGAGTGAGAGCGTCTGATGTCAGCGTTTGATCTTTGGGTCTTATCATGAATGGACTTCAAACTAGGCATCATGTTGACTCAGATGTGTGTAAGAGTTTAAGGCCAAGTAGAGAGTTGTTGACTCATGAATGTTCAAAGCTGAGTTTGTGTGTGTGTGTTTTGAGTTTGTGCTGAGAGAAAATCACAGAGAAATACTAACCTGCATTTTAAACATCGACATACGCAAACAGAAGACAGCTGATTTGTTAAAATACCAGCTGCTGTTCCTGTCATCCCGTTTGAGCATTTTCTTTTCTGCAGAGCACTCTGAAGGTTCTAGTAATGAGAAGTAAAATCTTTAATTTTTTAATGAGTGGTTCTCTGCTGATCATGTATACAGCGAGACTACTAATTAGCCCCAGACGTGTGGCGTGAAACAGTATCTGAGGCTATAAAATGACTCTGTCCAGTCAGTGTTACCAACATGCTTGAACGTTAGAAGTTTGTTGCACTGCTCACATGGACGTTCCTAGAATGAATGTTTCCAGCTCTTCTTTTAGCTGCCTCACACCATTTTTGTGGATTTTACTTATGTTCAACCTTTTACTGTCACCACAGTCTATTCTGTGATATTAGCCCCCCCCCTCCAAACCCTCCGACCATTTCCCCTCAAAATTGAAGCAGTTTCGTCCATCACATCCAGCAATCAATGCTTTTTGGACCACTTTGACACATCCAGGTCTGGAATGGACTGCATACTGACGACCCAAAAGTATTTAATAACAGGGCAGCTCCTGTGTTTTGTTTGTGTTGGTTTTTTTTGCCAGTGGGGTCTGGTGGCTTTGAAGAAAGCATAGATGAAAAAGACTACCTTCACTTAGCTGTGCAAAAAGACCGCCTGTCTGAAAGCAATCTGTATACGTTTTTAATCCACAGGAACCTTTTCACAGCTCTTATGTTGTTACATTTTCTGCACAGCAGGAACTTCAGCTATTTGTAATGAACCCTGCTTTTGTAGACTCTTTGACACAACTTTATGAGCTTTAGTCAATCTTACATAACTGTCCAGCAGTGAAATGGACTGGGGAGCATTCACAGCCATTTCCACGGGCACAGAATGTACTGAACCAATTGCAATGGTGCCGGACGAACCTTATGTGATGACTCATATGGGAACATCAAGCACCATTCAATTCAACGAAGATGGCTGCAGAATTGCTGATCACAGTCCTTCACCCACGTTTCTACACACTTTTTCCACTTGCACCTATTGAGCTCAACTTGTCTCTGTTTTAAGGGCCCCTGTTTGTTCTATTTTCAGCACCTGCTTGGCTGGAGTTTCAACCCAGCTGACCCGACCCAAATGTACTACGTCACCGAACTGCAGGCCACTGATTGGCCAGAGAGTGACGTCACTGATGAGTCTTGTGAGCAACTCCTTCCAGCCCGCCACATTTAAAACTAGGCAACAGCGGCTGTGCGTTTTCTAGTTTCTACCAACTAGAAATGCCAACAAATGAACCAACGCTGCGCTCCAATGATGCCTCGATGTCCTCCACAGTTCTGTGTTGCACACGAAGATGAGGTGCAATTCAATAGTAATGAAAAACGACTGAGAGCGAGGTGAGTACAATTGAGCAAGTTGTGTGAAAGCTCATGGAAAAGAACCCTGGTTCCACTGCATGCCAGTTTGCATGTAATTTTGCTGATAGCAGACTTGTTGCCTCACAAACTACATCATCACCACATGCTTTGGTTGTTTGCATATTTGGTGGCATCCAGATTCAGTTTCTTCTGTGTCTGGATTCAAAGTTGAATCTCGAAGACTTCTTAGAGAATAAAATCTCCTGTTTAGGTTCAAGATTGAAATGATCTTGGTTAGGTTTAGGGTTGAATTAAAACATTTTGGTTAAATTTAGGGATAGAAAACTAGTTGGTTAGATTCAGAGATTACAACCAAACCTTACATCTTCAGCAACATTCCAGCTCCACTACACTCCTTCTTTCTTCATGTCTTTTATCGATACTAGTTTGGTTGTCATTCTGCCTTTGTCACATTCTTTGTTTCTGTGCACTTTCTTCTCCGTTGATCATTATTGGACCTGGAAATCAAAGTTAAACCTAAAAGAAACAGACCAATTCTTTGTATTGAAGAGGAAAAATATTGGATGGCTGGCCAGGCTAGATTGACCCAAACAGTTTAAATGTGAAAAAAAGAAGAAACAGCAAATAGAAAAAGAAAAATACTGCAAATGGAATCAGAGGAAAGACCTATATAGTTATGTTGTGCTTCGGGGAGCTCCTCAGGCACAGTTCCCCTCAGAGAGTACGAAGTACTCATGAGGGGTTGAATATACATCTGGAGGTGAAAGCTTTCAGAATATGGACCACACTTCACACTTTCCTGCTGACAGTACTTACAACAGTACATTATTAACATTCTGTGCAGAAGCCAGCTAGTCAAGCCTGCAGCCCTTTTGGCCACAAGGTCCCTCATTTATTAAGAGTGAAATGAAGAGCTCATGGAGAAAAAAACAGTACTAGATATCTTGTTATGATCTGAAGGACTTTGTCTAGTTAGTTCTCATGGCTTCACCATTTCATCCATTCTGCTCAAAAGAAACAGAAGCAGCTGTGACCTAGAGTCCTACACATCACTTCACAGTGCGAGTCACTGAGTAGTAATTCCATCACAACACCACATCAGATTTACGATGACACATATTTGCATTTAGCGGTGACTCTGCTAGACCAATGCTCTGGAGCAGTCTGACCAAGCATGAGACCGCCTGCTCCTGAGACCATGAAACCCTCCAGCAAAGCCTTAGATTTTACTCTTTAAACTTTGAATTAGATTAAAGAGTTCACTGTTGCCAAACTAGTCTCCGTTTCAATGAACACAGTTTGAACAAATAAAGCAATTTCTTTTATTTGTTCAACAAATAAATGGGGAACGGCTTCCTGGAGCCTCATTTACAACGTTGCATACGCACAAAATAGGGTCTGAAAGTTGCTAAGTTTGGGCTCCACACACATAAAGTGCACAACTCAACGGCAGGTTTGAACCTTGCGCACGAACATTTTGGCGATGGGGCAAAACGGCAACGCTGATGGTGAGGTAGTAAACGGAAACCACGTCCATATCAGACTCCTAGTTCTGCATGATCTTAAACAGCCAAACCTGCAGAGTCATAGGTGGGTTCCTGCATTAATATTCCATAAACATTCATTGAAGGAGGTTCAAAAATCATACTTCCAGCAGTGTCTAGCACTGATTGATGCATTAATTGCGAAAATGTCTGTCAATCAGTCGAATCACTGAGTAAATAAAGGGTTTAGATACACTTGTGTGTAATGGATGTGCTGGCACTCCTGGAGGATTAGTGGGTTGGGATCAAGAGAGTTTTAGGGACCACCAAGATTTCGTGGCCCCTGATGATGACGGAATAATAGATATTGTTGTTTGAGTTATGTGCTGAACTGGGTCCAGTGTTAAGTAGATCCATCCGCCAGAACCGCTCAATCACGGTGCACGTTGACCACTTTCAGGTTTCTGGCAAAAAGCGGTTCTTTTCAGGGGGAATTACCCAAGAGGTGTGTGTTTGATATGATTAACAATATGTAATGTTAAATTTCAGGCTTTTTTTAACATCCAGCACATCCAGCTTCCTTACAGTGTGAAGAACAACATTAAAAGACAAATTACAGCAATGTTCAGTTTCACAAACGTAATCTCTGCAGTTGAGTGTGGTCATGTTGCTATGAGGGCTCTGAGTGAAGATGGATTTGAGCCGTAAAAAAAAATTAGTGTCACGGTGGTCTGGAGCCACACAGAGAATAGACAGGCATGCGCATGCGTGTGATGCATTGACCATTTATGTTACAATGTGTGTGTGTTGAGGGTGGAATATGCAACAAATCCACCTGCTCAAACCTCCAGGTGGTCTGTCACTTATAAAAGGGAAACTGCTTGCTGGTATGCAGCACAGTTTTATAAATGTGCCCACAGGTTTTCAGACTCCTACAGCGTGGGACACATTCAAGTTCTCAAGGACAAATGGACAAAATAGTGTTGCCCAATAAGTGCATGTTTCCTAGCAATAACAAATTGTTGAGTCCTTCCCATCATCTCAACTTTGATATCCTGCTGTTTTGCACACCAGTCCCAAAAATGCTTTTTGTGAAGATCATAATGCCATCCATCCATTATCTATACCCGTCATTTCTAGTACACGGCGACGGGGAAGAGCATAATGTTTAGAATCAATTTTCATAAATAATTTTCATGCATATTTTTTTTATTGCAAATACTCCAACTGAGTAAGCAATTAAATCTAGTTCATCTCTTGCAGAGCGTAGGGGAGGATGTGGCACTCTCCAGGGTGCTGGACAGTTTTTCATCAACAGAAATAAAATACTAAAATAAACATTTCTTTTCTTCAAATTACATGGTGGAAGCATACTGTGTTGCAATTCTAAAAGTGTTGCCACATGATGTGGTTATGACTACAACGTAAGTATGAGACCTTCTTTATTGTCTTTGGTACATATATTTGTCTGTAACTGTTTCTGGGGCTCTGTAATAGCACCCCCAAATGCTAAGTGGGTTCTTTTTGGAAGCACTATAACTTTTAGTGGTGAGCTTCCTTTTGTTAACCTTCCTTTACCTAAGCTCAGGCACAGCAACAGAGTGAAAAAAAACATATCTTGTGTGACTTGAAGCTGAAGCATGTTGGAACAGTAATTGTAATGGACATTGTGTCGATCTATCTTTCTGCCCAACTTGAAAACAAGAGAAAAGAAGAATTAGCAAGGAACATGGAGAAAGGGTTTGTCAGGGTACCAATCACATTTGCAGCGGTCCACATCGATCGGAGGTACAGTGATATTTCAGGAGAGGTGCACGTGAGGCTATGATGGAGGTCTGATTGTAGGTTTCTCTTCTACAATGGACACATCATTGGTTCAAGGCAGAAGCATAAACCTTTGCTTTCAGGGTTTAAATCCTCTTGGTTCGGTTTAGGGAACAAAGCTTCCTGATCAGGGTTGGGGATCAGAAGTACCCTGCAATGGTTTGGAAAATGGACTCTGTGATTTAGGCAGCTCGACAATTTCTTCCTGCCTCTGAACAAATATCTTACTGACTCAGAAAGATGCTCTGACAGATGTGACAACCATCCATGCATCTATTATCTGTACGTGCTTCTGTGAGGCAAATATTTTACTGTTATATCTTTTGCTGTTTACTGCATTAGTTCCCCTTTGTTTAGCTTTTTATTTTTAAATAAACTCTTCGGCCTCATAGTTTGACATTTAGCTCACATGAATGAGTGGTACAGCCTTTATAACTGGTGGCATTGAAAATCTTGAACTTTCCCTTTAATTGTATCAAATGGTTTCTGTGCCATTACAAACACTCTAGTCTTTCAAATGAAAAAAGTGAAAGGTTTGCTTCATAATGTTGTATTTGTTTAACATATGGCGTAGAAAAAATAGAGACTGAAAACCTCCTCCTAATTTTCAAAACATCAGCAAACCAACACCTGAGGCTTTTAATCAGACACAGATTTGCACTCAGATCAGGAATCTGTAGACTGAATATAAACCCATCCAATCTTCTTTTTTTTCCATGCATCCGTATCTGAATAGCCTTAGCCCTTCCACTCCCTTATTTTGGACATAAATAAGCTATAAATCTTTGATAGGACAACAGCTGGGGATAATAATAGCTGCACTTTTGTGTTTCTGGATGAAGTGGAGGAAATTTTCCCACAGAGTTCTCTACTGGGAGATGTCATGGAAGATACTTGGCCAACAGCCTCTCCTTTATATAAAGATAGAAGGGTGGTTTGTGGATTGACTTTATCCTTTAGATCCGAGTGTCTTCCTGTTGGCTGATCTGCACGTGCAAGGCCTGGATGGTACTTGGGATAATTTCAGTCCAAAGCTGGTGAACGTGAGGAGGCTTCCCGTTTGCTGCATCATTCTTTGGGGGCATCCAGAAATCGATTTGTCCCTTCGAGTTCAGGTACATGAAAAAGTTCATCTTTATACCTGTCAGGTATATATATGTCTGTAGGGCGCAGTTTGCATTTGAATAATAATTTTAAAAAATGCATTTGAGGAACCAAACGGGAAGAAAGAAAAGACGCGACTCATGACTCAAATCAGCAAACACACCGACGCACAAACGCTGACGCGTTCAGTGTTTTTATGAATCTGTAGCTCAGACCACCACCCCCTCCTGCTCTCTCTCTCTCACTCTCTCTCTCTCTCCCTCTCTCCTCCGTTCCTCTGAGCAGCCGTGATCCAGTGCCAAGACTTTTCAGCGTGGAAGCAGCGCACGCTGAGCGCACGGCGGCTGGTTGCCCCTCCACGATCACCTCTCTCGTCTTCTAAAAGTGGTCTGTCACAGTTTCAATCACTTACTCTGGATATTTCTCGGGGGCTAAAATGACATGAGGGATGTAGCGTAGACGGCGGCTCAGATAGCGGCTGCTGAACGCTGGCTCCGTGCGTAACGCGGTCCGAGCAGGTGGATGTGGAGGGCTGGCGGGATGGAGCTCTCCAGCTGGTCGGTGCCGATCCGGAGCGGCTGGACTCCATGTTCTCTGCTGCAGGACACTTTGGACGCGATAAAAGGATGAATCTCATTGTTGAAATGTAAGTGATGGCAACTAAATGCAAACATATGGTGTTTTGATAATTGACACTTGCGCTCTCCGCTGGCATTCCTGCATGGACTTTAATTGGCTTGTGAGAACTGTAATTATTAGTATCTGTTTGTGGACTGTGGTACAAGAGGAAGACAGAAGTGTGCATCTGTTCCATATAAGTCAAAAATAAAACAAACGGCTCTTCTATTGATCTAAATAGACAGTTTTGGAAATGCAACTTTCCAGTCAAAGGTTTCATCGTTCTTGACAGCTCCAGTATATGTCACAGCCTTTCAGATGAACAACAAAGCAGCCTGATTACTTTGAATTCATCTTTCTGCTTCAGTGTCATGAGCTGGACGTTTCCCAAACACAATCTGCAATTTCATGTAGGCTGAGCTGCTTCCCTGGCATCCCATCACTTCATCATTTAAGACAGCAAAGCTGAGATGCAGCTCTCCTTCAGTTCATTAGTGGGGAAAAATCCCATTAGATTGTCCAATGGCAGAGTTTCAATAGAGGGACTACTAGCCCTCTTTCACCCCAATAGTGCAATCATCTTGCTTTATAATGAAACTAACAGATGTTGCCAAATAAAGGCAACATTGACGCACTAATTAGCCTCCTCCTGCCAGCAGAAAAAATGAATCCTTTCTCTGTGACTCACTTGTTCATCCCCTCAGACAGCTTTGTCTGGGGTCCACCGGTGTCTACATGGAAATGCTGAGACAAGAGACAAAATCTTTCAAACAAAAATGTAGATTTTCTTCTCCTGTCTGTACTTAATGTGTTTTAGTACTTGTCATCAGCCTTATCAGTTGACCACAGGGGTTTGCTGAATCAGCTATGAAATCCTAAAGTACAAAATTGGCATTTAATTATTTTTCTCACTCTCATTTTTTCTGATTGCCCATTTTAAGTAATTTCTGTCTAGCAGTGCTCTAAAACTGCCGGTACTGACAAACAGAGGGATTTGTATTGTGTTATATGGGATGAACGATGAAACATCCCTGCTTTTTTTTTTTTTTTTTTTTTTTGGGGGGGGGGGGGGGGCTTTTTTTTTCTCAAACCCGAAAAAAACACACCTTAACCCCCCCCCCCCCCACAGACCCAAGGGGGTCTGCTTCTTTCT
>JBAMYA010042874.1:0-13951 GCA_037176975.1 Arrhamphus sclerolepis
TTAACCTATAACAGACCAGCAGTTACTTAAAGCAGTGATATTGAACCATAACACTCTGCACCAACTGGTGACAGCAAGGGTGAATAGATTTCAACTGAGGTGAAGGATCATTAGGAGAAGAAGGCCTCCATTTTTAGTGAAATGTTTATAATTGCCGCTTACAGCACTGTATATCTGATATTAAAGTTAAAGCTCTATCAAACTTTGTTTGAATGGAGCCTCTTGAAACTTTTGAATTGCACACTTCAATCTGTCTCATGGATGAAAGGTCAGAAAGTAACAGGATATAAAGAATGTTGTCTGATATGAATTTTATTTAGTTTCTTTTTAAAAATAAACTAAACTCAGTCTTACCCCAGAAACTTTTTTAAGCTTTCTTTTCAGCTTTCCTCTGTCGCTTGATTTATCTTTCATGCACAGCTTCAGAGGTGATGACACAGCTGTACTTAATTTCTTTAATCCTACTGTGGAATATCTTTTCCTTTTATGGTAATAATTTGCACCCTAACAGAGGGTAGGCCAGCATCTCTTTGCAATCCTAGACAGACAATTTCTAAAGACATCTTGTTAGAAGGCTTTGGTTAAATCAGTGCTCAAATAAAATAATGAACATACACAGACAAAATACAATAGTGTTAAAAAGAAAAAAAAAAAAAAACATTATCAAAGGATTTCAGGATTTTCTTTTTTTCCAATGCATATTTTACGACTAACTCGCATCCTGAAAATAAACCAAAATATATATTTACATAGCATTTATTTGTTTAGACCAAACATAATACTACTTGGTTTCGTGTATTTAGGTGTTTTTTTTTGTTTGTTTGTTTGTTTTTGCAGCAGGATAGGAAGGCAAACAATTGTTGTCATTGTATTTACTCTGATATTGAACACATTGTTCAAAAAAGGATAATGAAGGGATAAGAGTTTATTGCATTTTGCAGAATCAAAATGCAAAGAGCATTTAAAAATGCACAACAATACAGATATAGTTATTATGCAATAGAGCAGAGCAGGGTTTATGTTATTATTGTTCTGAGTTAAAGAGTCAGGTGGCTGTTGGTCTGAAGGACCTTTTGAGACTTTCAGTCCAGCACGTTGGTGTGATCAGTCTGTGACTGAAGGAACTCTGCTGAATCACTTCTAGTGCGTGCAGAGGATGTAGACTTCAGTTTCTTCTGCATCCTCTGTTCAGTGATCTGATGAGTTTGTCCATCTCAGTCCTGATGATGGAGCTTACCTTTCCTTATCAGTTTGTTGATTCTGTTTGTGTCCGCAGTGCGAGCTCCAGCTGCTTCCCCAGATGTCGAGTAGAGTCAGACTGTCTCTCCGAAAGTCCACAACTGTCTCCTTAGTCGTAGTGACATTCCGCTGGAGATGGTTGAGGTTGCACCAGTCTAAAAAGTCCCTGATGGTTCCTCTGTATTCCTCCTCCTGTCCTCCACTGATGCATCCAACAATCACTGAATCATCAGAGAACATCTGGAGGAAGCAGCTGCTAGTGCCGTATTGGAAATCGGTTAGGGATACAGGATAACAGGAAGGGGGACAGAACTGTTCCCCGTGGAGCCCCTGTGCTGGTCAGGACTTTCTCTGACACACAGTTCTGGAGGTGGACCTGGGCTCTGCAAGTCAGGCAGTCTGTGACCCAGGAGACCAGGGCTGGGTCCACCTGGATTCTTCTCAACTTCTCACCCAGTAGCTGTGGCTGGATCGCGTTGAAGTCAAAGAACATGATCATATAACCATATAGCAACATATAACCCTTTTCACCAAAAAAAATCAACCTAAAAGTAAAAATAATTGGGGCAATAACGACCCTGACTGATTCAATAGCTTGCTCAACCAACCAACCAAGTATTTGTTTTTCTTCACGACTTTAACAATCTCTAACATTGTTGTGGAGGAATTTGGGCTCATTTTTTTTTTACTTTACTAAGATTTTTGAAATTAAATGTTTGGTTTACACCAAACATGTTCTGGCCTTTTTGGTCTCATCTGTCCATGTAGCCCATTGTTCCAGAATCTTGTGGTTTGCCCAGATTATGTGAACCTCAGTCGTGTTTCCATGTTATTTTTAGACAGAAGAGGCTTTCTCAACCCTTCCAAACTGTACCCTCGACTCTCTCCATGAGGTCTGCAGGCTCTGAGATGATCTGACCTTTAGGGGAACTTGCCACTACATCTGCTGGAAGGTGTCTTGAATATTTTCCACCTGTCATCGTTCTCAGATTAGAACATTTAAATCCAGATTGTTGAAAGGGCTTTTATAACCCCTCCAAACGGATGTGTGCCATCACTAAAAAACAGTTAAAAAGGTTGACCTCTTCCCAAAACGTCCAGTCTGGGGAAAATTCTCCATTATGTACCATCTGTGATAAAATTTGAGCTTCAATTTTAAACTTCAGCTTTAAAACATTTTTAATTGCTTTTGTGAAAGACACCAACAAAATTACATTTTTCTCGGTGCTGTAGATCAACACTTGAGTATTGGTCATTGCTGTGTAGTGCATAATGTCTCCCTGTTGTTTCTGTGAATAAATGTTGAGTGAAATAGATGACATAGCACACATTTTATGAAGCACATTTTATGGCAGTGGCACAAATCACTGAACTCCTGCAGTCCAGCTAAAGCAGGAAATCCAGAATCAAAAATATAAACCAAATGGCAACTCAGAGGGGAAAAAATGAAATAAGGACAGGCTGGCTGGCAAAACACATACAGAAGGAGGAGCCACGAGGCCTGATAGGGAGACAGACATCAAGACAAACAGACGGACTGGCAAGGAAGGAAGAGAGTACACACACACACACACACACACACACACAGAGGGGCTAAGAGGCACAGATGAAGAAGATCAAGGTAGAGCAGAGCAGCAAATGAAGCGACACACCAGGGCAAAACAGGAAATCAAACCAAACACAAAATAGGAGACCAAAAGCAAAATAGCACCAAAATTCAACAAAATCCAAAGAAAACCCCAAGACCATGGCAGTAAATCACAAAACAAACTTTTAAAATGCATTCTCCAAAATTCAGAAACTCTGGTTCAGCTCTTCTCAAATAAATTCCCTTAATTGTAAACATGAGAGAAAAAACATAAATTGCAGAGCACATACTGCATAAGCATATCAGCTGATCAAAAATCTGTCATTTAAATGTTAATATATCATTGATTTCATAAAATTGCACCTGAGCATAGTGCTGGAGTCTGGGACACATGTGCAATATTAAATAGAGGGCACAAAGAAAGGAATGAGGGAAAAAAGAGACAGGATGGCACAATAAAGTGTCTCATTAAATAATAATAAGAATAATGAAACATTAACATTTGCAGAATATTAGATATAATAGATCAAAAGTTTATCTTAGCAGAAAAGTGGGTAAAAGTTGTAGTTAAATTAGTAGTGGATTGAGCACAGACGTGACCATTTGAGAGTTTTTATTTCATCTAATAGAGACCTGACAAGAAGCCATCTAATTCATTCCTTTCAGCTGAAATCACACCTCACCCAACACCAAGAGGGCCTCTCCTGGTTGTGTTTGACAGCGCCTTTCGTCTTCACCGCTGCTGTTTTTCTCAGCCATCTCTGTACTCCTGCAGAGTTGCCATCCTCCCTGCCACGTCAACTACAAAATTAAATTTTACAAATTTGTTCTGCTCGATTCCCATGAGTCCATGACCTCTTTTTGTTCATCCATCAACTTTTCACCTGCATTGAAATGCATTGTCAAGTTTGTTATTTCTTATTGCTAGAGCAGTTTTAAGTTGTGCTCTGGATTACCCGACTCCTGTGAACCCCAGTCTTGAAGGAGGATGATCTTTTTCTTTCATATGACTGTGCATAATAGTTCTGTCTGATGCAATCTAGACAATAATACAAGACAATTTGTATAAGCAACAGCCACAGCTTTAATGCGTTACACACTGTCTTTTAAGCACTGATGTTAGTGAACACGCATTTAAAATACTAGAAGCAGAATATACAACACGTGTGGGTGCACAGGAAGTGCTGAAATACATGATTCATATAGCATATCTATAAGCAAAAGAAATGCCTGCAAGACACATAACAAATCCCTCTTCCGTGTGATATTTATTAATCATATTAAAGCCAAAGTCATACTTGACCTCTCATGCAAAGAATGATGAATGCTGCTCAATTAATAACTTGCTAGTATTATATCATGTTTGTTGGATAGTGTGCAGTGTAAAAGCAGACATTTTAATAGCATTTGATTGATGTTGTATAGGATAATCATTCATAGATATTGTTGGTTTCAGAGGAGATGGAGCAAAGGTTGCTAACAGAAAAGGTTGTTCTGAATGTGTTCATACAGCCAGGTCTTCCATCCTCATTGCTTTCAATGATTTCCTGGTGTGCTTGAGCTCGCCATTTTACTGTACAAAGATGATGCCATTAGCACAGATACATTAAACATGAGCCATGAGTTGGGCACTGGAATAAAACGGAACAGATGGTAAGCATATTTTGAGCAGAGCCTGAATTAATTATTCTTTCAAATGATGACACAGCAATGCCAGCATCAGCTTTGAAAACCTCCATCATGAGTCAATTTTAGGTAGACCATTTGAATCCCCCCTTTTTTTTAATGTCTCAACCTTGGAAAGACAAAGTGTGGAAAATTCAAAATAAAGTGTTTGTTTGTTTTGTTTTTGTTTGTTTTTTGTTTTTGTTTTTTTAAAGTAAACTATAAGTCCTTTATTGAATTGTATTCGTGTGATCGTGAATTTCTCTGTTTGACCTTTGTAGACAGGTTGCAGTGATGTTTTTGTCCCTGAAGAGACAGCTGCCCTTAGACATTTTTGTCAGTTGAAACAAAATATGAAGGTGTAATTTGTAGAACGTGTCCTTCAGCCACTGAGGATATAATAAATAATCCAAAAAGTGCAGTATCATCCTCATAGAGCTTTTCTGCAAACTTAAAACATAAAAAAAAAACATTTGTTTGTACAAACCTGATACTTTTTAAATCAATGCAATGAAGACTGACTATTTCATACAATCTAAACTACTTAGCTCATTATTGTTTAAGTATACATATATATGTGTGTATGTGTATATATACATCTATACATATATATATATATATACTTTTTTTTTTTTTTTCTAGTTGCTTCACCAGATAATGACAAATATTTGTGTGATCTTGTATTATCAGTGGCTAACTTTGAATTGTCCTCCACTGTGGTGAGTTCCCTATAATTGTACCACACACTTGAATAGCTTTCAAATGCATAGCGGTGAAAGCTATCACAAGGGCCCATTTCCACTTAATTGCCTCCATGAAGTGCAGTCCTTAATACACCTCAGCTAAGATAGTCTCTCCATGATTTTCTTAGGTGCTCTCTAATGAAAAAAACAAAAGAAACAAACCAAAAAAAAAATTAGTTTTGTTTCTAAACAGCATAACTTCTCATGAAAAGGACTATCAAAATTGAAATTTTGGAGTGTCTATAATTTACTAACAACTCAGTTTTAATACACAGTTGAATCTCTATCAGTGGTTATACAGAATTAATTTAAATAGAAATTTTCCATATTCAAAAAAAGAGTACTTAAAAAAAAAGACATATGTATACTGTTGCGAGGTGTGTTCTTAAAACACTTGAAGCCCTGTTTTGGGCTAATTTGAAAATCATAGGATGACTTTTTTTTTTTTTTTTTAAGTAGAAGATGGTGTGTGACTCTGTCTAGCTATATGTTGTTTGATGGTCAGAAACTTTAAATTTCTGTGATGCAGGAAACATCACTGTAAACTGTAGTCAGTTAAATTTAGTGTCACATTGCTGTTGCAACCTTAAAGTTATTAAGTAAGGATAGAAATACAATTCTGTTATCGAAAACGTAAAGTTCATTTCATCGCAGAAATAGCAATAGAGATCTAGATTCATTCAAACATATTAGCTATAATACTACCTTTGTTTGCAGGGCTTTTGTTCTTGTTGCTAAAATGTAAATATGTGACTGTGCACTAACCTGCAAGTCTAGTTACTGAACGATGGTTTATTTTAACTGTCAAAATAACAGCATGATAAGAAAATTAAGCTCTTTCATACTTACCAGGTGAGGAAGGAAGACAAAGAGGGAAAGAAAAGAGTGCTTCATTCTGCAACATTTAGTCCAATCAGCTCCCTGAGGCTGAATACCAATGGGAGGTTCGCCTCCTGTGGAGAAGGAAAGTGGAGGCTTTGAGCCTGCTCTATTTTTCTATAGCATGAAAAATGTATGGGAGTTGAGTGCATTATGAATGCTCATAGGGATACATCCAACTGATTTGTATAGTCTGTACTGTACACATGTGGCTGTTCAGCACCCCAGTATTGCGGATAAGAGTTATCTTTACTATACATCAAGCAGGGGGAATTATTTATTTATTTAGTTTAGGAAAAAAGCGATATTTTTTGTTGCTGTTTTCCATGCTTCAGTGCATCCATTTTCTATTCCTACATCACCATGTTCAGGGTTAGGGGTGGGCAGAGCCTACCTCAGTCATCACTGGGCAGAGGTACCCCCCCCCCGCACAAGAGTCCACAATAGAGGAAATGTGTGATCATACTCATACCTCCAGGTACTTTTATAATTTCAGTAAACATATGTTTTTCTGACAGTCAGAGCCGGGTCCAAGTGGGAAACATCTTCCTGCGTTATCACTATCACAGCCCGAACATATGCAGTTAATCCAAAAAAACTGTTAACAAAAAGGGACCCCAGTCATACCTCTGATTCCTTTATACCCTCCAATTTCAGTCACGAAAGACTGAACTATTGCAATGTTCCATTCAGTTACTTTTTTAAGCATTAAACTCCAACCTTTTATAATAACTGTTTCAGAAACTGAAGGAAAAACAAGACAATACTTAATTCACAAAAGCATAATTTTTCAGTTTTCCCATTATTGACAGATTTACATTAACTCTTTGCTGTTCATATATGATTGCTATTGAAACAGAACGTATTCAGTCTATGTATTCAGCTTCTGACAAAGACACACCACTGATATTCAGATAATATCACAAGCATTCAATGTGTAAAACTACAAAATCGCAACCTTCCAAATTCAGCAAAAACCAAAGTTTCAATGTCATATTGTTCTCTGAACATCAGAACCGACCAGTTTAATCAGACATGCTGGGCTTGAAAGAATGCAGCCACCTTGATGGGATGGGGACAAGGATAAGGCAAAAGAAAAATGTAACCAGCTATTGCAATTGTATGTCATCAATTTTGTGCAGCTCTGCTCATCTGGAATAAACCAGATAATACTGCTGAAAAGAGAAAAATAGATGAACGCGACTGTGTTACTCACATCAGAGTATAAAAGCTCAATGTGCTGTCCTGGATGGTTCACTGCAGTGAACAACATCATTTGCCACTTAGGCCTTCAGCTAATCACACGTGTCCATTTAATTTAACAAAGTGAAAGAGTATTTTTTTATTTTTTTTAAAGGTTTAGAGCGACTGCAGAGACTTGCTATTATCTGAGCAGTTTAGTTGTTTGATTTGGTAGCAGCTGATAAACGTAACTACAAGCATTTGCTGACATTGGGAGGTCTGTCAGTAGATAATTTTCAGTCTTTATTTTGAGTGACATGCATATTTTTAAATCATCATTACAACATGTTCTCACCTTTTTTAAAGGTGCTCTTTTCTTCATCAGATAAATGGTATGGCTTAACTGCATGCAATGACTAAAGACTATTAACATGAAAGCATATGGTGATGGATCTGCAAAGAATCATGGAGTTGTGGAGATGCTGATTTCAAGATATCAGCCCTCAACCAACATGATTTAACACCTGATTTACACCTGATACCAAACCAGTCCCAGCGGCATGGGCGTGCATGGGGGGGGGGGGGGGGTGTGATTTGTCAATACTGTAGGAGTGGCCACAGAGCCACTGTTCGGCCTGAGGCAGTATGCCCCCCTGAAAAAAGTGTGATGCCCCCCCCGTCTAATTTTTCTTCTGCAGTCGGGTCTGTACCAAGCTACCAGCAGCAGCCAGGCCGCCGCCACAGGCTGAACTACCAGACCGAGTGACCTGGATATATGGTGAAGTTACCCAAGAGGCCACACTGTCTACCCCTGAAGTACCGCTATCATGCCAAATAAATAAATATATCAGATGGCACTCAGTCTCTGAGTTCATTATTTTTATGTAGGCACAGCAGTGAAGAGTTGCACTGACCTGTCAAATTTAATTTGTTTTTGGTTTTTTGGGTTTTTTCTAAAATGATTTGGTCTCAAGTTTGCATCGAGCCACTTAATCATGGACAAAGTCACCAGCATCAAGTCAGTGTTCCCGCGACCCTTTAACTGCCCCCCGCTCAAATCCTGAGTCATTAAAGTGGTCTAATGAATGTGACACTCAGGATGCTTATTAAGTAATGGTACACTTGGTGTGTATTAGTATATGGGTGGGTGTCATTCACAGAAGCTCAACACTGCCTGCGCAGGAATGTTACTGAGCTTTCAACCTCATGTGGAAGTTGCAGTCAAACGACTAACAATGCAAGACTGACTTGTGGCGCTGCATCAGGCTCAGAAATCTAGACGAGTATTCAGATCTATAATTTCCACAGCAGTGGCATTCAGTTTATGCTGTTTGGGTGCATCTTGATCCTTCAGCTTTAAATATTCTGAAAAACCTGAACCAAGCTGAAGCTGCACTACAGTACCTGGTAAAAAGGAATGAGCTTTCCTGATAAGCTGGTGCTCCCAGCCTGGCATGTAAAAGGGGGTTCAACTATTGTCCCTGTAAGCAGAGTTTCTCTCTAACAAAAAGCATGCGTTCAGCTGAGTTGCAGTTAAACTATCTGGAAAAGCAGACACGTGAACAATTTTGTATCAGACAGCCTATAAAACTGTTTCAAATAAAATTCTCATCCACCAAAATATTATATAATATATAATAAGGAATTTTAGTTTCACTTAGAATCTTCTCAAAGTGTTTGAAAGGGAGCTTATCTGTTTTCTCAACCATTAAACTAAGCATTTAGTCTGGCTTGTGCTTGAATCATGATTGTTCACAATGGAACACTCAGCTGTGCACTCTCTATCATTAAACGAGAAATCAGTAAAAGCATAGAGGACAGTTCTAGGGACATTTTCTCCTGGTATTTTAGCACCATTTTGTTCCTAAACATAACGCTGGTGCGGCATGAACAGATGGTATGTGGGAATGCGCATCTTGCACACAATTAATATTGAACAGTAGATATTGTCTTATAGCAAACCATTATGGCATACTAAATGAAAAAAAAGTACTGTGGACTCTAAATCCCCCTCCTATTCTCATAACAAAGGCACCATTCAGCTCAATTTTTTACTGCAATTTGATAGTATAAATGTATTTTATGCTACAGATTTCTGCTTGAGGGTTTTTATACACTGTGTATAAAGACACAAATCTTTTTTTTTTTTTCTCATTGTCTGACATTAAATCAGACTAAACCTTTTCTATAGGTCAGTTAGGATTGCTGAAACATTTTCTCTTTCCTAAATACCATGATAATGGGAGAGATCATTTTTTAGAGATTTCTTTTTAAATTAATTTCTTCAAAGTCAGAAGTTTACATACACATCCTTTATATTTGGTAGCATTGCCTTTAAACTGTATGAGCTGGGTCAAATGTTTTGCTTTTCATGATAGTTTGCTGTAATTTTGTATCCATTCCTCCAGTCAGGTTTGTAGACCATCTTGCTCCTACACATCTTTTCAGCTCTGCACACAAATTCCTAATAGGACTGATATCAGGGCTTTGTGATGACCACTCCAAAACACTGACCTCGTTAAGCCACGTTGTAGCTAATTTAGTGGTACACTGAAGATCATTGTCCATTTGGAAGACCTGTTTGTGTTCAGGTTTTAGCTTCCCAGCTGATGTCTTGAGATGTTGCTTCACTATTTCTATTTCATGTTATTTCGTCATGATACCATCTGTTTTGTGAAATGCACTGCAGCAAAACACCCCCCGTACTTCACAGTAGGGATGATGTTCTCAAGCTCAGGCTTTGTACGCCAACTGTAATGATGGTCATTATGGCCAAACAGTTCAATTTTTGCTTTTTTGTTTTTTATTTTTGGCCATGTCTCCAGAACTTATAAAATCTTTCTCCCTGTGTGTATTTTGAAACTGTAATCTGTTTTTGCTTTGTTTTTGTTTTTTTATGTTGCTTTTGAAGTAATGCCTTCTTCCTTTCAGCCTATGTCAGTACAGGACTCATTTCACTGTAGATGATGACTCTTTCTTACCAGCTTCAGCAGCATCTTCAAATGTTTTTTTTTTTTGCTTTCAGTCTGAGCTTCAGACGCACATCAGAACTCTGGGACACAGAATCTGTCTCCTTTCTGAGCAGTTTGATGGCTGGACATTCCCATGGTGTCCGTATGTCTTTATAGTTGAACAGATGAATAGATATAATTTGACCGGATGAATGTCGCAACTTCAGGCATCTGGAAATTGTACCCAAGAATGAACCAGACTGGTGGAGGTCCAAAATTCTCTTGCTGATATTTTGGCTGATTTCTTTTGACTTTCTCATCATGTCACACAAGGAAGTAGTGTGTTTCAGGAGTGTCTTCAGTTAACTGAAATACTCTATTAATCACAAGCTTCCAAAGCGACATCGTCATCATGTGGGCCATCCCAAATAGTTTAAAGGCATAGTAATCTTAGTACATGCAAACTTCTGACTTTGAAGAAGGCAATAAAACAAAATCTCTCTCTTGTTATTTATGTGCATCTAGCAGATAGAAATAATTTCTGTTCATACAGTGTATATAAACTTCTGGTTTTAACCGCAGGGAGGGTAAATTGTCAGAAGGCTGTGGGTTCAGATAGTAAGACACAGAAGTTGGGCGCGCACACACAGAGGTTTCTAATGAACTCCCCAGACCAGGGGTAAATGGACAGGTTTGGAAAATAACTTAAACAGATGTCAAAATGGTTTTGAAACGTGAATGCAAAATCTCGCAGGGAGACATGGGGGAAGAAAATGCAATGAAATTAAGTTATTAAAACGATACATTGAGAGACCATATCCATAACTATACACTCTTTCTAAGATACCAGTTTTTGCTGAAATTTGGAGCAAGTACATACTGGCTGAGCATTATGCTGCGGATTTGTCGGAGGTATGACTGCAAGTGTGTATTCGGCATGCCGCAGTGTGTGAACAGAGTACCACTATTGTTCACCATGGACAAAGAAACACAAACTAACGACCTACTGGAAGCTTGAGCGGTAACACACGCCTAAACAAAGACTTCGTACAAACAGCTGATTTGTTGTTCTTATATCAGAAAGGGCAAGGCCCTTTCCAATGTCCTCCCGACTTGAAAGTTGCCCTCACACAGAGGATGACCTAACGTTCACCACAATGACTCAAAACATGCAGGAGATTTTCCAGCTTACTTGTTTGGCGATATGTAGAATGTATCAACACCAGCCCGGGAGATCTTACCTTCTTGACGGAGAGGGAGATGTTTTCCAGTATGCGATCCTTCACTTTGAGTTGATCCATCACTGGTCTGTCGGCAGCACACAGCAGCCTGTCAGCTGACTCCCGAAGCGACGCGACGCTCTCACCGTGCTAAAAAAGCTAACGCCACCTTAGCTGGCTAGCATGCCATTACAACTTCTAAACAAACTATAATGCGTTTATTTTCTAAATTTGACCGCACCGCTCGTTCACAATCAGTACTTCAGTGCCCACCAGGTCGCGTGGCACTTGAACCCCTAGTTATCCAAGTAATGTTTTCGGGTTAGCTCCCACAATACTTTTCTGTTAACAGAACACTCGGGCTGAGGTTGGCTATTAACTTTTAGTTCTCTGTCATTTATCAAATTTACATTAGTTCTGCTTGTCATGCTTGTAATATCTCTGGCTGCCACTTATTGCCAACTTTAAAGCCGCCTTCTTTGCGCATTCGAGTAAGTTAATTGCTCATCGCGGCGGATGCTAAGCAGCTACATCAGCTGCTTCAACTGAGCCCCAACCGTCACCCGGTGACGTCATCGGTCGCCTCAGTATTTCTCGGACTGAAGCGCTATGACCATAAGCATAAATAAGGCAGAAATATGAAATAAGAAATATAAAAAATTAATATGCCCGAGACATTTGTTGGACCGAGACATGGATTCTGCCCAGCAAATTTCTGCAAATCAAAAAGACGTTAAAGATATTTTATTTAAGATTATTCATCAATTATTATTAGAAATAATTGGAGGGTATTTTTCCCCCTTTTCAGCCTTATTATTGTAATGGGTAAATTTTATATACACAAATGCAAGATAATGAAAACTTCTCCATCTTTCTTTGCTGTTCATAAAGAAAATTAATCTTATATTAAGACCATTTTTAAGTTATGTAAAGAGAAAGCCATCAAAACGTGGAACTTGTGCCCCCACACCCCCTCAAAATTGTAGTTGGGAAAGTTAACTTTCTTCAGCCAGAATCAGTCCTAATCATACATATTAAAATTGATGAATTATAATAATAAATTGTAACCCCTAAATTGCAAAGTTTTTGTCATGATGCAGCTCCATTTTATGGTATATGGTTGTTTACAATAGCCTAAAAATGGAAGAAAAAAAAGAGTTAAAAATATGCTATAAATGAAAAGCCAAAAAACTGCTTGGGTGATGTGACATCTGTCTCATAACAACAACCAACAGGGACTCTCCTG
This sequence comes from Arrhamphus sclerolepis, assembly GCA_037176975.1. NCBI lineage: Eukaryota > Metazoa > Chordata > Actinopteri > Beloniformes > Hemiramphidae > Arrhamphus > Arrhamphus sclerolepis. The sequence continues at coordinate 12,714 of JBAMYA010042874.1, forward strand.
AGTGGAATGTCAATATTTTATTAAGAGGAATCCAGGCTTTTTTTGGAAACACAAAATCTTATCAAAAACAAAGGGACAGTTGGCATATTCAGTGCATCTTGTTACCACAATAACCTCTTCTAATGATTTTTTGTTCCATTCCAAAATTCAATTCAATTTAAAAAAAAACTGGAGAACCGCATTACAACATATGAAAAATGCTGCTGACTGACTTTTGGGTGATTTATATTTAAAAAAAAAAAAAAAAAAAAAATCCCACAAATATACTGCATTGCATTGCAGTCAGCAAACCTTCTGACCTCCAGACCCCGATTAGGTGAGTGCTCTTGAAGAACAAAAATCGCCATCATCCCTTGCTGCAGACTCATGTCATCAAGACGTCAAATTCATTCTTCATACCACAAGTTCGATGTCATATTCTTGCTTTCTTTTTCCCATTGTCTGCATTAGTCAGACTTTTCTTTCTCTTTCATGTGCAGGAAAACCACACTGAAGACGAAGAGTCCTGCCATCATGGAGAAGGTACTGGCGTAGTACGGGAAGGCTGAGGGGATGAAGCGCTCATACTGAGTGTGCTGCAGAGGACGCACCGATACCTGTAGAGGGAAAACGGGCGGAAATATTAGAAATCCACATATCAAATAATGTATGTGAAATGCAAATAAAAATATACTTTAAACCCTAATCACACATATTAACAAACTTTGTAACTACAGAGTGCATAGGACAACAGGCCAAGACACTACTGTCCTATTTTAGCCAACACTGGTCATGAGATCATTTTAATCCCGTGCGAATCCACATCTCAGTAATTCAGTGATTTGAGTGAGGAACTTCCTAAAGCCACCGTATCTCCGGTGTAATTGTGGCGGCTGCAGTGGATTACATAATCTGATATTTTGGGACAAAATTCAAGAAATTCAGAGCAGCAGAAGAGTGATGATGAGATGCATGGCTGCATGCAGTAAGAAAAACTAACCATCGTTTATTACAACAAAATTGTTGATCACTGATGAAAACACTTCAGAGTGTAAAGCTCTGAATGGTTTAGGACCGAAATACATCAGTGACCTGCTGACACCATATAAACCTACCAGACCCCTCTGATCATCTGGATCTGGTCTTTTATTAGTTCCCAGAGTCAAAACCAGACATGGAGAGGCTGCATTCAGCTTCTATGCTCCGCATATCTGGAACAAACTCCCAGAAAGCCTCAGATCAGCTGAAACACTCAGTTT
>JBAMYA010042875.1:0-39321 GCA_037176975.1 Arrhamphus sclerolepis
TATATTGAAGAGGCATGTGAAGACAGACTGATACTTGATTGAATTGTGTGTGGTAAAGAAAAAAAAAAAGGGGGGGGGGTCGTACTTTTTAAGCTCTCCGATCATTTACGGCGATCACGGTGAATGTTGCCCCCTGATTACTGGTCCTCAGGACTTCTCTCCAGTCTGGATGTCAGTCTCCACCTTTTATGCCGCGATGTCATCAGCTGTACATTTGTTCTTTCAATGGATGAGAAAATGAACCGAATTAGGGGCAAAAAGGCATAGCCTAATCTAGTTTTGTGTTTCGGAGTTTGAAAATACCAGAAACATCTGAGTCCAGCACATTCCAGTCTGCTAACATTACTTTAGCATGTTTTACAGCCTGTAAACATTATTTCATGCAGGTATGAGGACTTCAGTTCCGGTTTTGGCAGTTTGTCTCCAAGTCTTTTTGGCAAATGTTTCTCTTTTGAGGCATATCAACTGATTTAATGGGATATTTAGTCTGGGGGACTGTGACAGACATAGTAAAACTTTCAGCTTGCACTTCTTGAGGTGTTCCACTGAGAACTTTGGGATCTGGTTCAGGTCGTGATTCTGCTGTAGGAGACATTTTCTCATCATCAGCTGTTTCCCAGATGTTGTCACATTCTCTTCTGGAATTTGCTGTTATTTACACGAGTCTATTCTTCTATTAACACTGACTGCAACATAAGCCCACAGCATGACTAACCCACCGCTGTGCAGAAGAGCTGGAGGTGTAAATTTCTGCACCCTCTGTTTATTTAATCCAGACTTTTCTTTTCTTTCTTTCTCTTTGTTTTCTCAATTTCTGACTGAGAGTGAAGGGTTTTAACTCTGTTATGATATTTTGAAATATATTTGAAATTTTGAAGTGAAGTGTCTCTTCAGCTGTTAACAGTGATTTCAATAAAAAAGAACGGCAAATTTAATTTTTTTACTTTGTTTCATGGAATGGGAACTTTTGATTTTTGAATGTACACTAGAAAACTTTCTATAAGCTGCTCTGTCATCTTCTTCCAGCTTTGCGTGCTTTATTAAAGCCACTATTGAGAAGAACCTTTAGCTGCTGATTTATTGGATGAACTGGAGAAGTTATTATTATTATTTTTTTTAAAAAAAGCTTTAGCATTTGTATCACCTAAACCCTTCTGACAATGACTAAATAAAGAAGTTCTGAGACCTTGGTTAAAACTGGGAGCTTAAATCAGTTGAAGTGTTAAATATTACAGAATAACCTTCCTTAACTACAACAACAATAGTGTTTTATATATTTTATATTTTGTGTGAGTGCCTTTGTGGATGCAGATGTTCTACAGTGAATTCATTCAACATATTTCACATGGAAAAGTGTTTAATATTTATGTCTCATGTACTTTCTTTGCAGGTCTAATATGAAATCATGCAGAAACTGTAAATTGAGTGAGATTATTTATTAAGTCTGTAAAATAAGTATTGAACAGTGTGAACGTTCACATGCTGCCTTGTTGTGTCTGAGCTTCTTGTTATCAGTGTGAACAGCATTTCCCTCCGGCTTTAGAGGACTGGAAACGCGTCCCACCAGGAATGATCTGTCACCGGAAAGTTCAAGCTTTACTTCTGGAGAGACACAGAGTTTTCCTGGGGAGTTTGACCGTCCAGATAACTGATAACCGCATGTCATACTGCAGGCTTATATCTTGCTGTATATCTAGATGAGACGCTGCTATATTTTAAACAATTCTCTTTTGAGAGAATTTATCTTTTTTTTTTTAGACAGTACAAAGGAATACTGAAGAGCAGAAAATAAATCCAGCTGAGGTTATGCTGGAGCTGAAAGGACTGAATTCTCTGCATGAATCAGAGCATTTTTCCCTCCTTGATGACAGTGAAATCCCACACTGCACCATTGTGGTGAAGCTGCTGCACAACTTTACTCCAGCATGTGGAGGAATTTGATTAAAATTGTGTGGTTTTGTTGGCTAAACTGCCCACAGTGAAGTTAAATCAAAACCCATTGACGTGCTGTCAATTTTCCTTCTTTATGAAATGTGTGGCAGAGCAGTGATAATTCTGCAGCTTTAGCCACATCTTGGCTGCTTTATTATCACCTTGTTGTAGATTAGTGTGTATACAATGGCTGTATACAAAGTTATTACAGACATGAAAGGATCTAAGCCCTCAGAGGGAAAGAGTGTGTTTAGAGGCTTGATGAAAAAATAAAAAAAAAATCTCGGTTATTTCAAGGGGAGTTGAGGGCTTTATTGTTAGCTTTTGGCCCCAAATCTGGAGTCAGAGATGCTTTAAAAGAATAATTACAAAGCTGACCTTTACGTCTCAATCAAAAACAGACTTTTTGGTGAAAAACAAAGGGGCGAGAAGGAGATGGAGGAGAATTTAGCACCGTTTTAGTAGAAAAAAAACCGACTTGGATCTGCTTGTGGAAAGAGGAGGCTATCATGAAGTTATGAGCTGCAGGAGATTTACAGAAAAAACTGATTACAGTTGCTTCATTGTCAGGAAGAAACGATGGTTGAACACTATAGATGAGGGACATAGTGCGCATTTGTGTTAGATTTTTTTTACTTGGTTTCAGAATTAGAAGTAAAAATTGGTATTTAATTGGAAACCTGATCGATCAACTTTGACTGCTCCGAATATATTCATGAAATGAACACAGTCCGTCGGCTGCTGTGGAAAAATGAAGCAGGATCCATTTTAGTAGCCTTTCAAAAATATAGTTGTTTTTTTTTATTATTAAATAAAAAAAATGGTAAAGAAAAAGTAGCCTACTCACAAAGAGGCAACGCAGTTAGAGTTTACGAGCTTAATCTGATTAAAACTGAAATGAGTCTGATATTATCCGGACATTTTTGTGAAGCTGACAGACTTTAAAATCGAGTTCTGAGATTATTGAGACCAGAGGCTTAAAAAACAGATGAAGGTCGGACTTTAAAATGGGGAAAAATGAAACGGATGGGTTAATTAAAAAAAAATAAATATATATATATAGATATATAAAATATATCTATATATCTATATATAGCCTATATATATATATATATATATATATATATATATATGTATACATATATGTGTGTGTGTCTATATATGTATATATAGATACACATATATACATATATACATACATACATATGTTTTCAGGGGTTTCCTTTTCACCACCACAACACCCACTCTCTAACTGCCCTGTCCACTTACACTGTGTCATGAGCCAGCTGAGTCACCTGCTCCATGACGCACGGCGCTGATAAGACCATGTAATGTCACAGTGCAAGCGACACCAGTCTGGGAGTGTTTGAGTTGGGCGTGAGCTCCTCATTGTGTACAGTAACCTTGCATCGTGTTTTCTTTAAGGTGACACGCATTCAAGTCTAACATAGAAGCAAGAAGGGAAGCAGGGACTGTACCTCTCTTCTGTTTGGTTGTCCACATTTACAAAGATAGAGGAAGTAGAGACGGTTCCCATGGAGGAGCCCTCATAGAAGGACGGGTTGGCAGGGACCAGATCTGGACGCAGATACAAACCATACATGGCTGAGGAGGGGAAAAAGAAAAGAGAGAATCACACACGTGTGATGTCAGTTCACTCTAATCACTTTCACCTTACTGCCTGAAAAATGACCAACAACGTTGACCTCCATGCAACAAGGGATTTTGTTTTTTCTAAATCACGTCCATCTTGTCCATGTGGGTTCAGCAGGGTTCTCTTTAACTGAGAAAATACACCACGGCCATGATTTCCTGGAAGGCTGAAATTCTTTTTCTACTTAATCCTTGCAGATTTGCATGCATACACTGGACTTGCAGGTTAGGTCACCCGTGCTGAGAACGCTGCGATTAGCAGAGCGAGAAGAAGAGCTGACCTCCAAGAGTCACAAGTTCAAAGGTGAAAGGAAAAAAACAATTACTGGTTTTAGTGTTGCGCATATATTTCTTCAGAGGCAGCAAGAAGACAAAAACAGCAAGAAAAAGAAGGAAGAAACTGAGAAAAAAAATCTTGGCTGTTGCAGGAAGAATTCACAATCTGAGACTTGTCAGAGATCGTGCAATGAAACATTTACTATGTAGAGTACCCAGAACTTTTGCTTTCAGTCCTTTATTTTATTACTGTACTAAAAGACAACAAACAATTATACAGGATTCAGAATTTGAGCATTTTTACCATGGATTTCCAAACCTTACTGCTCCACTGATCAGAATGTTTTCCCTGTTATTCTGCTAATGACTGAAACAAAAAAATAATTGAAAGTTCCAGAAAAGCAAGCAAAAGTTTCTCTGTATTATCCTCTAACTTCAGGGTTTCTCTCTCTCCTTTGAGACAGATATTTTTGTTTGTTTTTTTTGTTTTTTTTTAACAACAGAGTGCATCAGGAAGTGTGACAATCACATTTGCTTTGTAGTATATTTCGTCACAGCTGGAGATACTGGTAGGGAAGCCACCAGCTGTAAAAAAGGAAAGCGGACACATGACCCTGTGACTTCTCTTTCAGCACCACATGGACGTCCACGCCCTTGTTACTTCCAGTGTGGCGGTGGCTGACACTCTACCGTTTCCTAACACAAAGGTCAGACACTGAACTGCATCACAGAGAGCACTTTCACCCTTTGATTCATCCACCTTCTTGTTCAGAGGTCAGACTGTGGGCACCCGGCAGATTAAGCAATACAGATAAAAAGTGTTCAGCTGTCATTTTCATTTTTATGACTCAACGAAAGTGGCTGTTGAAAGGCCCCGAGTGTTTGTAAGCAACAAAATAAAAAAATAAATAAATAAAATGCCCATAAACAATGAGCGTGCCTGAATTTTTCCAAACATCAGGTGATGTTCATCCTATCAACCACACTGGTCTCAACCAGTTTTTTTTTCTTTTCTTGAAAAAGCTTGCTGTTTCGTGTACCTTGTCCATCCAGACTGGCCAGGCTGTGAGCCCCTCCCAGCCTGTCCCTCCTGGCCTCCTCGTGCCTCTCATCTGCCTGTGATGAAAGAATCTCCTGTGAGGATGACTTCAGAGCAGGTATGGAGGAGCGATACCTCTTTGAAGGCGAGAATCGAAATGCTGTGGAGAAACCCATAAAACCCCCCAAAAAAAGCACACAAGTCAGATACAGGCAAGAAAGGAGACTAAAGGAGTGAGGGAGATAAAGGGAAAAGATAGATGACAATGGCTGCCAGGCTCACACACAGTGGAAGTTTAATGCTCCAAAAATCATCAGATATTAAACTCTTAAAAATACACAAATGTCCTCAAAGCCACCCGTATGCCAAAATAGGGAATGAAATGAATTTCACTCCTGTCATCCCCCCCTGGCAGGACTTGGCAATGGTTAATAGCATGGCTAAATCCTCAAATCAGTGTCTCAGCCTTATTAATTTCCACAGGGGTCCTGCGTGGTTGCATAACAATTGTTACTATATTTAATGTTGATGTGAAGTTCCAAAAATCTGCGTCCTGGATTTACCACCAGCACCACACACACGACACCAAGAATAGATTTGTACAGCAGTTTCCGATGTAGCTGGCTAACGTGACAGATGGTGAATCAGCTTGTCATACTTTGATCAGTTCTGCGTGCCGACTTTTCAACACCCTGATGGGCATTAAAAATGGGAATCACTGGACTCACCTCGCATGTTTTTTCATATGATTGAGTCATATGACTCTTAAACTACATAAAAAAGAAGAAAAAACCTGTCATTTTGTCCTGAAAATAACTAAAACTCATCTACAAGTGCAGAAAATGCTTATACAACAGCTTGCATGAATGAGGGGAAGGCTAATGTTCTAATAGACAACAGAGAACTACATTTTATGAGATGTGATTATGTTCCAGTGACACACATGCATCCCATAATACAAAACCAAATCTGTCCACAAACCCACTCTCCTTATCAAGCCAGGATTTCCTGCTTTCCACTTTCCCTCTATATTTATGCACGCGTCACTGTGAAGGAGCTGCAGACTTACACTGAGTCTTCCTGAAGACCCGTGTGCTCATGAACTTGAGGAAGCGGCTGGCGTAAAACCCGGGCCGGTGGACCGAGACAGAGTCCTGAGAGAGAGCCAGGCTTTAGACTTAAGAGCATGTAGTCACATAAAAGGCTTATTCATAAAAGAAGCAGTGTCGGATTTGGACAAGATATCAACTTACGCCATCGTACACCAGAGCTTTCCACGAGTGCTCCAACTTTTTAATAAACCTGGGGAGAAACAAAACAAGAAGAGGCATTGTTACAGACAGATCCTCTTTTACAAGCTTATTCAAACCTGATATGGTTTCTGTCTTTCCCCCTTGGTGAAGTTCGAACAAAGGGCATTTTCAAGAATTTTAGTGGGATAAAACAAACAAAAAAAAACAAATGTTAGTCATCATGTAGCATCACGTAGTGAGGTAAGCTACCAGAAATACACTAGTTGTCGAAAACTAAGCAAATTCGTCCTCCCTCACCCACGCAGGGTGCATCCGATGCGTCAGGTCACTAGCCTGACAAAGATTTTTTTTTCCACAGGTTTAAAAAGCTGCCGGTCCAGAGAGCTTCCTCCTCCGATACCAGACTTTCTTGCTCTCGGGACAAAAAAAAATCAATGAGTAAATAAAAAAGACTGATCGGCCTCAGTGTCCATTTAAATCATGTTGAGTAGAGGAGAAAGCCTCAAGTCCTTTTAGGACTGTACTAAAGTGTCTTGTAGCTCTTGCCATCAGTGCAGGATGATAACTCAACATAAATGGTCTTGCTTGTAAGTCAAGCATCAATCAAAACCACGTCTCTGTCAAACTGAGTAATTATTGCATATTGCTGGTCCATGCTGTTTTTGACAAAAGAAAAGAAACGCTGCACTGGTGGCCAGTTCTGCAGATCATACAGTCACACTGCACTACCATTTTTCCAGTTAGTGATGATGATAAGAAAGCTCCAGAGCTGGAAATAAAACACATAAGTTACAGCACGTTTATTTAATCTCAATAAAGGTCAGTACCTGTATGACTGTAGAATATCTATGATACCCAGAAAGATGAGCAGTTTTTCATCTTTGTGTGTTTTGGCAGGGATGCCACCCATCCTAAAACAGAGGAAAGCACAGCAGCAGTGAGTTCTCCTGCAACACTTGAAACATTGTTCAAATAAAGCCGGCGTGCTGCCTTTCTTTTACAAGTGTTTGTGAAAGAGGTACTCACACTATTTACATTCATGTGTATTGCTGTAAATACGCAGAACAGTGGCTGTGTTTGTGTTTGCGTAGCTATGGTTATGCGAGAGTCTGACTGTGTGCCCTGGGTGAGGTATGAGCATGGTTGTATAACACTGTCTGTGAGAGAAAGAGTGGAGAATAAAAGACAGACGGAGACAGACTGCCAAATTATGTGTGCAAAATACTGCCTGTCTCTGTGTGTCTGTGTGTGTGCGAGTGTGTGTGTATGTCCCACCCCCCCCCCAGCGGAGCCAACTCACGTGTCGTCATTGGTGACGGCCTCGGCGGCCTTTCCGTCTCCTTGGATGGACTCCATTGCAGTGGAGTAAAGCACCCTCTGACCCACAGGTCTCTTGCCATCGCCCCCCGCCTGACCCGACTCGCCCCCGTCCCTGTGGCTGTTATCTAGGACGTGCACACCCAGCAGCAGACTGTAGTCCATGATCTTGAAGCTTTCTAGCACCTGTTGAAATATCAGAAAATGAATTTCATGGGAAATGCATAATGAGAAATGTTTTGATTGCAAAAAAAAGAAGATAATTGCAGATTTTTTTTTTTTTCATTTATTGATGCAGTGATTATTCTTCTCACCGTGAAACTTTTACCTTCAGGTTCCTCCCAGGAAAAAAAAAAAAGCTCCTCATCAAATGTGTGTGTGTTTTTTCTTTCAGCACCGTATACATTTTTGTGTAAAGAAAACCCAGAAGAGTAGCAAAAGGAAATTTCTGTTTGGAACAGTTCTGGCCTAAACAAAACAACGAACCGAGTGCTACACTGTGACCTGTCTGAGGAGCCCTTTGAACACTGACTTTAGGTTTACCAGTTCTCAAGAAAAGTGGTCTCATGGCGAGACGGGAGTGGAGAGAGGGAGAGGTGAACGGGATTAGGGTCACAACCGTGCAGTCAGGCTTATCCCATGACCTCGAATTTAAAAAAAAATCACTTTGAACTGGTTTATTTCAGAAATAAACTTATCATTAGGTAAACATTTGCTTGTTTTAGGCAGAAACCCGCAGGGATAAAATCTGCTATAGAGCAGGAAAAGAAGCCTCATAAATGCTGGAAACACACTGTTTGGTCAGATGAGAACAAGATTTTTTTTTTTTATCTTTTTGGCTCAGATGAGGTCCAGCATGTTAGCTGAACCTCCCCAGAACTAAAGAAGTGAATGCATAGTCATGATAATGTGATGGCGCGAGTGACATGAAGTTAAAAAGCTCCATAAATGGCCGTGAACAGACCAAAATACTGGCCGCTACGACGACTCTCAGTCTGAAGAAGCTCAGTAGAGGAGGACTACATCGGTAAGTACAAAATGAAGCAAAAGCAATATCTTTTTTTGAAGATTTTGTTGGCTCTAGTGTCCTTCCAATGTGTTTGCACCTGTCGGCCATCATACTAGAGGCCTTTATTGATCAAGGAGAGGGAGGAAACAAGGGTAGAGAGACGCACAGCGAACTGTCACCTGGGAGTTAAATGGCTTGTTTGTGACCCGCCCACTTAACCATTCAACTACGCAGAAGCAATATCTTTACCACATGGTACTTTATTGACAAAGTGAAAATAAATCATATGACATTTAAATGATACTGAATAGTGTTAAGATCCGTTCTACAGTTTGTATTGTAGTGCAGCGTTAAAGGCACAGCTGAAACCAACTCGACTATCGCTGGCTAACCTGTTTTCAAGCGCGGCCAAGATTTTCAGCATAAAGATTTTGTTTCAAATATTCATTTGCACAGCTGGCAACACACAAACACAAGACTGACGTAATAACTAACTCAAAGAAAACACTGAGCCTTTTGTCTGCGCTTTGCCTTTTCCATATCAACAATTTGCATCCCCTCACTCGAACTCCTACAGCCTATTCAGACAGCAGCCATTTTGAATAGCAACACACACCACACTGCCTACGGAAAGCCATTTCTGTGTGTCCGGGCCCCAGCAAACAATCAAACTACTTCAATAAATAGAAAATGATTACATTTCTGTGTCATTTGAGCAAGGATTGTCTTTAGCCTCTGAATACAAAGAGTAACGTTGCAGCTCCTGGGAGGCATCAGCTCAGTGTTTGGGCGTCTCCCCCTGAACAACCTGCCCTCTGCTCTCATTTCAAACGCAGCTCAGTTTTCTTAGTGAGTGGGAGAGCCTAAAACCACACCAGCTGAGCTTTGTCACAGCATCCTCTGCTCTACTACTCTGGATTGCAGTATATCCCACCCTGCAGGGCTGCACCAGTGTTTCTGCATGTCAGAAACGATGGATCTCCCCAGCATGCTCTCTCACACGTCTCACTTTGCAATGACACTAATGCACTGCGAGCCATCTCAAGTCTGGGCCTTTTCTACCGCAAATACAGATCACACAACCAGTGACAGTCATCCGAGTGGCCAGGTCGATGCCACAATCACAGTCTCTGAAATCCTCCCGTTTAAATATGCATTCATAATTTCTGTGTCTAACTTGCTACAGAAGCTCGAAGATGTCGGACAACATGACCTTTAATTTTAGTAGCTGTACGGGAACTGCTAATTACTGCGTAACGCAATACATTAAGCACAACTCCACAGAATCCTCACATTCATCATGTCTTTGAACAACCATCGTATTTCCAAGAAAATATGATTTCAAAAGTTGTCACAATCTCTTTGTGGACTTAATGAAACGTCTGTGAAATGTTTTGGTCAAAATACCACAGAGACACAGCAAAACAGCTCCGATTTTAAATCTGTCAAGCTGGCTTTAGAGGATGGAGTCAGACATCGCCCTCCACCTCCAGACAATCCTCTGTGGCACCATTTATTCCCGTCCTCATGAGCCCTTTTTTACAAACTGCTGTTATAACCATATAGCGCCAGCTTCCGAGGTATGTAAAATGCAGCAGAACGGTGGAGATAAACACGAGAAAGTTGGATAACTTTACGGGTCTTTGTCCGACATGTCACAGTATCCTGCACATTTGAACACCTCACTGGGAGTTCTCTTTTTAGACTTAGAGAGCACAAACTAAAGTGACAGGGTTGTATCATGTCGGAGTTATCAATTTGTCACTTCAGACAATCAAACGTATGCTCTAAGGAAAGAAAAACACAAAAAATATCCTCTTTATATGTGTAGGTGCTTTAATACTCATCTGCTGACAGCTTACCATTCATTCTCTGTCAAACTGTGGCGGATGTTTAAATGATAAATTGCTGGAAAATGCTTGAGCCACTGTTTTGCTAATCAAATAATGAAAATTGTTTCCCCACAAAATATGTAAAAACACATGCACATACAAAAGACTTACAGCTTGTCAGATATTTTCTTACTAGCTTTTGTTGTTATTGGATCCTGCGGTGCAGAATGATGGCAACATACAATTATGGTTGTTGGCTACCAACCATTGACAACACTTTTACTGCTGCATTGACAGATTCTTTCCACTTTTTCATTTGTTTGAGCCTGAAAAGGACTCTCACGTCATCAAATGTCTGAATAAATTTGATGCAAACGGCTTGAGTTTTTCCCAGGTTGACGAAGTGTCTCATGTTAAATATGCTACAAGCGAAGTGTTGCCAGGATTGCTGTCAATGTAAAGGCTGTGTCAGTGTTGGCTGCTGCCTCCACTGTAGTGCAACAGGGATGCTCTTCTCAGTTACAAATCACACATCACTGGTACCAACACACACCAACTCTTCAATAAAACCTCTCTGTTTCACTCTCTGTAAGTTCAACATGAATTATTAATGCCTAGTGCTGTTTTGGCATTTGGGGAGTATCAGAGTAGCAGCAACGTAATGGAAGAGAGTGCGGCCTGCATTTTCCTGTGTGTCTCATGCAGCAGAAATATGACTGATATGATTTCATAACTCTGTATTCAACTCAACTCTGACCTCACCCATTCCTCTGAAACAATAATCTGAGTTCTGGAAATATAACTGGAATTGATCCTGACTCTATATCATAGAAGAAAAAGACACTTCCACTTCCTTGTTCCCTCCATGCCATTCACCCACTGTTGCTTAGCTCCTGCCGACCCTTCCTCTGTGTTTAGGTGCCCTCCTGGGGCGATGGGGTTAGCTGCTTACTCATGGAAATGGACATAGATTCTGCTTAGAGAGCACTTTGCTTCCCGCTTAGGAGGCAACAGCAGGAAGCCCTGACAATAACAAACTACACAGTACAGCGGCTCTGACAGGAGCTGCTAAACAGGCACAAACACACATGCACCGTCACACACTTTATATATGCAGAATGTGTCATTATATTCACACATGGAGGTAGACCGTACATGTTGGGGCCACTTTCAGCAAAGCTTCAAAGTGCAAGTGAGCTGCCAGGTTAAACAATAAGGAATTAGTGACTTAGCAAGATGGGAGGATGTAACTCTGGCCGAAGTCTGCTTGAGAAAACATTAAAAAGGAAAAGGGGGAACATTGGGAAAGTCAGCATATTATTGGTTAACAATGATAAGAAAGGGGCATAACCTGAGGAGTTCAGATATTTACCAGCAACATCAGAGCTGGAAAACTTGTGCTCAAGATACTGTTGGACTTAAAAGGTGGGAAAGCAACAGATGTTCACACACGTTTGCAGACATTTCCTGGAAATGTACTTCACTGAAACCCAACTCTACACTAAAACAAGATAATTTACTTTAAATAAGTTTCAAGACAAGACAAGAGATTAGAGTGTTACAAAACAACATGAACTAAATATAACCTCAGCATCACACTGTCCATTATCTATAATTCTTTTCCATGTGGTTTCCATCAGGTTTTTCTGTTCCTGTACACTAAAAACTGAAACATTCAGTCCGGTGTAATGAAATTGGTAGCTGAATGGTCCTATTCAGGGTGTTCAGGTCTGGCAGGTTAGTCCAGCCCAGCAGGAAGTTCATCCTAGTGCCTGGCCCCGTCCATACTTACAGTAACACACAGGTTAGATTCCTGCTCATAAAACAGATTTGATTTGGGCTTAGCTTGTTAAAATCTGGAAAAAATACCCTGAAGTTGTAAAGATGCTATTAAAAACGTGGAACTTCAATGCATGGAAGTCATAATGTCATCACCGATAATGTTGTTCATCTCTGTGAGGTACTGTTTCTGTGTAGGAGACTAAGCATTAATATAAAGGTTCAATGATTTACTAAGACTTTAACAACAATCGCCTCTGTGACAGTTTTACAATTTAATAAGCTTTTAAAAAAAATTAATAGATCTGCAATCTCAATTAAAGGCTACTACTAAACTCGAGAAACATCATTCTCTTTTCTCTTCATCCAGGACTCCTTTTCTTACATATGATTCTGCTGCTCCATTTCAGTGTAATCAGTAAAAGTTTCTTAATATACAGATCTGCATTTTTACTAAATTTAATAATTTCCTTTAAGAAAAAAACAAAAAAAAAACCCAAAAGACAAATCTAAACCTCCAGTTTGCAGGACCTTCTGAGAACTGAGCTCTGAGACATTCAGCGTTTCTGGAGCAGTCAAGCGGTGGAATGAAGCTGTGCAGACCCGGGGCAAACTGAGCGCTTAAACCGAACACGCTCTGGAATCACAGAGTTTTTCGTCTTGGCAAACACATTGCAAATCCTCATTTCAAGACATTTTGTCCCATCTAAGATCCACAAACAGTCTCCTGAACTGGTACATAATGTAACGAGGCTGCACGTGGTTCTCAGTTTCCATAATTGGTTACATGAATGTCTTTTCATCAGCCCATGCCCCGTCACCCAGTGAAATCCCAGGTTGAAAGAAATCTGCAGTAAGCTTGATAAAACCACATGATGTAATGCCCACAAGAGGATTTGCAGCACACTGGCCAACATACTTCAGCAAAGCAATGAAACCCAACAGAAATAGACTTTAAAAAAAAAAAAATTTAAGGAAAACGCTGTTTATAAAACAAAAATGTCAGAATCTCAATCTTCATCATCAGTTCTACACACCGCAAGACCACCTACCCGACAGTCTCTCTGTAGAGTCTTCATAAGATTGTTGTACGTCTCTGCGTCGAAGTAAAGCCCCTCCTCGTGCATGTCCTGGAAGTCCAGGTCTTTGTAGGTCGGACAGGGTTTTTCCCTTTCTTTCCTGGACGCTCGCCTCTTGTACGTGGATCCTTTCAGATCATATTTGTAGTGCATTTTGACAGAGCGAGGCAGGACGTTGTTCATCACCACCAGTCGGATGTTTATGCCACCGGACTGGATGCAGTACAAGCCATAAAACTTTGGCAGCAGTGTTCGTGGATTCTGGTTCAAGTTCTGGGGAATCAAAGAGAGCATGGGCTCTGATTTACATTCAATGGACCCCGTGGTTTAGACGTAATGTCTTCTTAATGCATTAACAAGATAAAAATACGTTTTTTAAATTCATGTTCAGATTAGATTAATTTGCAAATTGTCTCATAAGTAGGTGTGAAAAAACCTGATGCATGCAACTTTACCTCTTTTTGTCAAATCTGTTTTTCATTACCCTCAACACACCAACTTTTCTAAGTATATATATATATATATATATATATATATATATATAATTTTTTTTAAATACAAAAATAATCCCTATCACATTTTTCCTATTTACATCCACACACCTATGCCATATTTCATATGCACAGACCTCTGAATATGCAAATGCATCCTGTCCTTATCTTCATGAGCATGGCTGCAGCTGCTGCTGAATTATAAATTGATAAACTGCACATTCACTTTCAAGGTGACTTTACTCCTGATATGTCTTAGTATTTACACATGTTCAGAATGTTCACTGAAATAAACTAGTCACATTTGTGAGAGACGAAAAACTCTTAATAGAAGGTACAGGCAAATCACTGCAACATCTCAGATTCAAGAAGTTAATGTAAAGTAGCAACATGGTTTGCAGTACATATATAAATATACATACATATATATATATAAACAGCTCCAGAACACACAACTGTGCAATTAGTTGTTTTAATGGCTCTCTCTCTTAATTACATCCTCATTAGGTTCATCGTGAAGCAACCTTCAATACTCACATTAAAGTAGTGCACTAAAAATGGTACAAATATGAACTGTTTGACAACTGTCTGAAAATTGCATCGACATTTTTAACATATTTAGAAGGAAACTGAAAAGATAATATAGCATTTGCAATGAAAAAAGGACAATTATTAGGTTTCTCACCATGTAGTAACCAGGTAGCAGCCTCTGAAGAAACTTGGCCTCTTTGTGCTGGACAGTTTTAATGATGAACTCATCATCGCTGGTTAGGTAGAACAGAGAGCCGCTGGCACCCGGGTTGGTCAGCTCAATCAGAGGCTCATTTACGAGGGAGTACTGAGAAAGGAAAAGCATAAACAAACCATTTGAATGTCACCCATTTAACAGAGAACAGTTTCATTTTCAATATAATCAAACAAAAGCAGCATTAAACACAGCAATTAAAACACACAAAAATATGAAAACACTATTAAAGTTGATATGGACCAAGCAAAGGCATTACTTTGCTATATGTTTGCTATATAAAACATATCACTGGTTTATTGAACATAGAAGAAATAACTACAATAAATCTTGATCGGCCACACATTTTAGATTGTGACTCAATTTATCTTCAATTACTGCTTTTTGTTCTGGTCATTCTTGCACTAGTGTGGATTCACGAAAGGAAAAACTTGTACGCTGGGACATTGGTATGTTATTGGCAAATCCAAACATCTATGCAAAGACTTTCCACACCTGGATTTTCTCAGAATCACCCGTATAAGAGCATGAAGGCGGTCTGACAGTGACAGGATGCTACATTTCCAAGTCTGAGGTCAGAATTCTAACTGCTACTCGTATCAACTGTGTCAACAAACTAACTTTTCTACGCTAATTTAACTGTTTATGACGGTTATGCATCATTTTGTTTGGAAAGCTTAATGACTTACGTTAGTCTATGTTTTTTCAGACTGTGCTACTGATGCACAGCCAGTTCAGCTGCAATGTCATTAAAGTCTGGTTCAGATTTCACTCCAAAGTGATGGAATAGGTGTTTGTGCACGCCATTCAAATATATAGAAGTCCTAAAATCCTTTCTCAATGGTCCTGGTGTTGTACACAATGAAACAAGGAAGGTTTTGAATAGGCATTGGTTTGTTGATTTTTTTTTTAACAGGGAACTTACTTTTCCCAAACCATAAAAACAGCTCCACATCAAACATACACAGTTAGTAACACACTAAGAGCACACTTTACTAACATGCCAATGCGGACATGTTTTTAAGTAAAGTTTGCTAATGGGATACAAAAGATATTATCGCCTCATTTAGGGAAAATAGGAGCGATTACATAAAAACAATTACACACAATAGAGCCAGAGTCATTCAAAGGTGGCTTCAAACTGCAACGGAGAACCCAGGAGAGACGTAGATTCTCAAGAAGTGTCAGACATTAATCTGTTTGGAGGAGAGGAGGAACACTGGTGGCATCTGCTCCCTCTCTCCAGAGACTCATCCACTGATGACTGTCTGCAGTCACGCTGACTTAACAGCGCAAACACATCTGCAGGTTTATTTCGACTGTAAGCGTATGCATTCTTTCGATTAATTAGACTCTGCTATGTGGCCTCTGTCTGAATAAATTCAACACTACCTGAAGTAGTGTGACGAGTAGCAAGCTCTCTGCACTGCTGCGCCTGATGAAGTCCTCCCTGTGCTGCCTCGAAGCTGCAATTCTTTTGTATTTTGCCATCCGTGAAGAAAGAATTTCAGCATTCAAAAACAACAATGCAGTTGGTTGGGTTTGTGAAAGGCTTGGATGCAGATAGGAAATAGGAAAACGGCGTCATAACAGGACGAAGTCATAACAGCATCAGAAAATATCTAATTTTGTTCCAAGAACAAAGCACATGTAGAGCTCAAAAACCTGTGTAGCCTGTTCTTTGTCTTCTTCTTCTTCTTTTTTTGCTGTCATATCTGCACATCTTCAAATTTTCACTCAAGTTCTAAAAGTAGATATCAAGATCCCAATTAAACAAATGTGACAAAATATTGGAATCAACTTAAAATGTATTGATTTATTGTGAAAATCAGTAATTAAGAGAACAATCAGGCGAGAGTGGGTTCGATTGTTCACAAGGATCTGGTCTGAGCTTCACTTCTCATCTGTCAAAGGAAGCCACATCTGCTTTTATCACATCTGGACTTGAGGAAGTCAGAAAGAATTAGAAGAAAAGTTGCTGATGTTCATCAGAATGGAAAAAGTTACAAAACTTTGATTCTCACAGTCAGACTGTGTACAAAAAAAGGAAGTCTAGACCGCTGGTTGTCTTTACAAGAGTGGTTGAGCAACAAAGATGACGCCAAGAGTGTGTAGTAATGTCTAAAAAACAGGTCTTATTTACGTAAGCGAATGTTTATGTTCACGAGTCCATCAAAAGCACAAACTTTTGATATTAACCAATCATATTCTTTTTTTCCTTGTGTTCAACTGGGTTCTATATTTTCCAGCTAGGAGGAAATAATTCAACAAAATGGCTGATCTGCAGAAACACACTGTTACTGTAAATGCAGCATACTCATATGTGCAACTTTTAGCCAGTGTTCCATGTGTCGCCACAAGCTTCCTTCTAAATAGTTAAACGAGATTTCAGAACGACAGCAGAAATATCACAGCGCTCCAGTAAATGGAAGAGGAGTTATGGAACCTGGGGAGTGAGGATTGGTTTTGTTTTGCATTTATCATACAGCAAAGGAACTGCAGGTATAATTGATTTGATTTAAACCCGACACTTCCTCCGCCTCCACAACCACAGCTGAATGAGAATATACAAAATAGTTGGTGAGAAGCCGAGCTGAGCTGCACGAGCTAAACACACATGCATGTGGAGCAAATGATGCCCTGCTAGGCCTCAGAGGGATTTAGGTCTCACCAAGTAGTCGTCAGGTTTGATGCCAAACAGGTCTCTGAAGTAGCGGAAGGCCAGCGGGGCGTAGGTCTTGAAGCGAAAGTCAGGGTAGTGATGAGCTGGCGTCAGGTTGCTTCCCTCACTGGCGTGTGTCATGAAAAACCAACCCCAGAGGAAACATAGATAAGTAATGATATATTAGATGCATTATGCAAACACAAACCGAGGACAAAAATAAATAAATAAAACATTAATAAGTGTCATAGCACAAGCAGATTCTGTCCAAGCACGGACACAAGTGGCACGGGGGGAAATGTGAACACTGAACAAGTCATCTTTGCGCTTGGATATCTAGGCGCTCCATTGCTCCATTCATTCATGAACAGGCTTCAGAAAAGTCATCTATGGGAACCCAGAGTCAGCAGCATTGTGGTGACAAACAGGCCAGTGTAGTGTTCTTCGCCTGGAGACTGAAGATGACTCTGCTTACTGCGACTAAACAATACTCAGCAGCACATGAGCCTTTACGAGGAAGGAGGAGAAAAGAACCAGCTAAGAGTTAAAACACACACACAATAACCTACATTTTTCCAGTCTTGACTGGACCGTGAGACGTTCCTAAACAGGCTTTGAGAAAGTTTTGTAACTAACCTAGTTGTGTTGCCATGAAAAATCGCTATACCGGTTTAAGGTCAGAGTGATTCAGCTGTTGTGTTACATCGAATAAACTCACTGCAATCAGTTTTGTAGATGCTAGATGTGGAAGTAGGTTAATAAAGATTTAAGTGTTTGGGCACCTGTAAATCTGGTTACTTGGACGATGTTGTGGGTGAGGAGGCTGCTGTGGAGTTTTGCCCTGTGGGCGCAATAATGGGAGAGAGGCAACAGTCGCAGTGTAACACAATACCTGTGATTATTCTACAATGAAATTTGACTGCTTTGTTTAGCGCGAGGGCAACAGCATTTATTCTGTCACGGAAACCATTTACCAACACACAGCACAAGGAAATGTTTAATTCAGCATAATCATCTCAGCCATCTGCGTCTCTGTGTGTCCGTCTGTGGAAAAAGGTGTGCTGTTTGATACGGATGTGTGCACGTAGAAACAATAAGCCAAAAACGCGAGGGTGTCAAAGCGATCTGTGGCATGTCCAGCCGCTCAAAACTAAACTGACAGGACAAATGGGAGCAGAAACACCCACAGCGAAGAAGAGGGTGAGATAGAGAGGGGTGGTGGCAGGGAGAAAGGCGACTAGGAGTCTTCTCCATCACTCAGCAGGTCTCTAAGGACGGACTGTCAGCAGAGAGAGACTGAAGATTTGTGCGTTTTCACAGAACAGAACAGACAATCTTCAAGAAAGCAGAGAATAAAGAAAGAATAATTATGTCAGATATGATAATTATTTAATTTCAGAGAAAAGACGGGCTCCAAACATAACCACAACTTTCATTCAGCTTCATCATTCTTCTTAAAGATGGCACTGAAGGTTATATAACACATTTTACTTCAAATATTTTGCGCTCATAATAAGCTGAGTAGGTTTTTGCGGCACTCATCACTGTGGAGCCATCACAAAACAAGAGTAATGTTTGCCTGTTGCTGAGAGGCAGGACTGTGAAAGGTCAGTGTGCGTGCCAAGAGCAGGTTTGCATAAACCATATTTAGTTTGCATATCCTTGTTCTGCATCTCAGGTAAACCACAAAGTACTTCCTAATAGGAATCTAACCCTCTTCCTGAAGCTGAATGGATGCATTTGGCAACAACAACAACAAAAAAAAAAAATGCACCTTTAGGCTGACTGTCACACTGAAGATGACTTCCACTAAAAATCTACAATACATCCCCAGAGCTCCTGGTACCTGTGTATTGAAAGATCTATTTAAAACAAATAAAAATTACAACTTGATTAAACTAAAACCCCAGCAAATATTTGCACTTTGGGCCCATCTGAATCACTCCAAGTAATTCATCACCATGGAACCCATTTGTGAGGCTCTGAAAGATAGCAGGCAGACGTTAGTTCAGAGGGTTTAATACAGATTAGACAATCCAAAGTGAACGTACTGAACGGGTGCAGGCAAGACAGCAAGACTACACCAGGAGGTGGTGGTGAAACTGGGAGCAAATAGACAGGGGACAGGTGCAACACATGAGGGTAATTAGGACACAGGTGCAGTCTGTGATGGTGTACAGAGGGATCCTGGGAGTTGTAGTTGTGACTGGTGATCAGTAGATTGGAGAAGCTGATCTGGGAAGGGGAGGAGCAGCAGCAGGTATGACACCACTGACATATGGAGCCCCATTTTCAGCCCTTTCAGACATGTGTAAGATAGACCCCACATATAGATGTCCTTCTCTGGAAGTATATTTTACAAAGCAACTGATATATGATCAACGCTGACATATCACTTCCACTGAAGTGGAGATCAGGTTTAGCTCTATTCAGAAACTTCCTCAAAGCTGTTGATCTCATATGTAAATAAAGTTGCCTTTTTATAATGCTATAAATATCCTCATAGAAATCTGCTTTGAAAACAATAGGTAAAGTGAAAAAAAAAGATAGCAAAAAGTATGTGGAAGCGACAGAACTGATCTGGACCAGGGGAGGTGCTGGGAACTCATGTGACGGGCCCATGTGAGTACGTCTGACAGAAACATTTGGAAATCACTGCTCCAAATTAATTTGGAAAACATATACAGTGTGCGCTGGTGCGTGAACTGTGTCTTAGCATGTGTGAGGATACAAGAGGCCCGCTTTCAAAGAATTCCTGGGACTGCTTTAGACTGTATAAAATGTTTCTTTAAGCGGATGAACTTATTGCAAAGATAGCCTATGAAGACAGAGCGGCCATGCACTGACGTTTGCTGTGTGCTGCAGTAGTTAGAGGAACACAGTAAGCTGATTTCACAGTTCTTGGCAAGATAATCTGTTTGAATAGTTATGGCCCTGCATCTTGACTTACACAAGCAAAATTCACTCTGTTGATAAATGATGATGGAGGCAATCTGCACTCGTGGCATCATCTCTTCGCACTCGAGGTCCAGCAGCTGCAACTTCCACTGTGCATGATTTATAAGAGATCTTTTTGTTTGTTTGTTTGTTTGCATGCTTGTATTTATTTTTAACACAAGGGCAGACATGTAAATAACTGAGCAGACAAAAAGGCAAGGGTTTTGTTTTTAGTGTCCGGTCCTTCACTTTGAATAATCAGTAAACTATGGCAGCTCCTGTTACCACCTACACATAATCTGTTTTTATGAAGCAGCTTCCTGATTCAAGAGCTCGGGCAGTAAAACAACCCTCACCTTATGTAAAAGTCTGCCTATTCTTCTAACGCCAGTACATGAACATACACAACAACTCATGTGTAGAGAATGTGCTTCTGAAATGTCTCACCATGTATAAGATATGTGAACCAAAGGAAGAGTTATATATGCGACCGGCACTAACCTGGGCAGAAAGACGCTTTCCACCACATAGAAGTCCTGCATAAGTACATCTCTGTCAGGCTTGGACGTGAGGTTGCCCACTGTGTAGCCAATACCGAGCTGAATAGCTCCCTTCAAGGCAGATGACGTAGTCTTGATGGGAAAATAGAAGAGAAAAATAATCACATTAGCTTGGAGCTGCTGTAGCACTTTGCCGCTCCTACCACAGACATACAATTTGATGAAAATATGAAGGACTGAAAAATAAAACTCAGGAAGGGTGACCTTGCTATTTCTGCAATGTCACCTTTCTTTCTGAAAGGTGCAGAATGAAAGATGGTGTGTCATACATTAGAACAACGGGCATGCGGAATAATTTCCACACAAACACATCACATTAAAAATAGTTTGATGTGTTTTTGCGAGCATGCTGATATTCCAGAAAACAGATCTTATTCATTAGTCGCAATCTGAACAAAGGTAGGTACTGTGCCACAGCAAGCATTGCAGTTACACCTACAAGAAACAGTGCCATAAGCTGTGACGTCTAACGTAGAAAAAAGAAAAAAAAAAAAAGCAGTAAAGAAAACAAGTGTGACCAGCACTTGACTGATCTCTGGCAGCTGGCCCTTACAGGGTCAGGACATTATGTGCAGCAGCACAAGGACATTTTAAGCACTCAAGTGACTCATAAGTAAAGTCTTTTTTGGACCTTTTAGCTCTAAACAGCAGCATTCCAAAATAAATGTTATGGGAGCAGACGGATATTCGCCAGAACAGAGAAAAATAAAAACGAACCTTCTTATATGTTTTCTCTCTGCTTGTACCCCGAGGCCCTCCGGTCCCATTTTCAGTTGTGGCAGACATCTAAAAGGGGGCACATATGACACATTATTTTGTGAATTTAAATAAAATAAAATCTTAAGTGAGATCAAGAGCATGAACCTACCTTGATTAGCAGTAAGCTGTGCCTGACAAACTGTGATCAGGGCGACAGCTCTTTATTATCCCACCGTGCAATCATCAGGGGACCCTCTGCAAGAGAATGGGTGGGCAAAGAGTGACTATTATGCAATAAAAAAAAACCTTAGGCAAAATAAAAACCAGAAAAAAAACAAAAACACTAAGATTCTGCAGTAAGCAAAGCTGCTTCAAAGTTAAAACACAACAAGCTGAGTTCAAGAGGGAATATGTCCACCAGCAAAAAGAACTTAATTAAGTGTAATATTCCTTTCAGAAGAGGGCTTTTATTCCCCCCCCTAACATTTCTTTCCTGTTAATTACTGCCTTAAAAATTCATTTAACTCTGACAGTCACTCATGACGCATTAAAATGCTTGTGTGTAATAAATGTCTAACATCTTCTAATTAGAGTCCTGTTTTGGAGCAGCAAGGCTCTCCTGCTTATCACTCCAGCACCTCGCAAATAACAGGCTCCATCCAACATTTTAAAACTTGCACGTCATGCTTGCACCTCATAGAGCTGCAGTGTGTTTGAATGAGCTAAAGCCAGAGGGGTTAAAGCCACTGCCTGACTCGCAGCTCAACCAAGTCCTCGCTCAGTCACAACACTCCAGTCTTTTCTTTTTGCAAATGTTCCCCATGTATTTCACAGCGCTGCTCGCTGCCACTCTGTCCTCCTCCACCCCAAATTATTTTGTTTTTGCTCTTTTATTAGTCAGAGAGAATAAGGCAGAGTGACATAAGTCAATTACTCTGGGCCTGATGCCGGTCCTCTGAGCGAGTGCACAAAGCAGGCCACAGGCAGGGAAACAAGAGATCAACAGAAGAACTGGAAAAACGTGGACTTCCTCTGACAAGCTCTAGCAGGGCCTGCAGTCACCATGCCACCTGCATATAAATGCACCTGCAAGTCCAAAAACATTCGGTGCACAATATATTTCTGTTTCATCCTTGCCATGTCCTCCAGTCAACTGTTCAGTGACCAGCAGCCACATCTCCACCAGAGCACTAAGAATGTACAGGAAATTCCCCATTTTATTTGAAAGTTTTACTGTCAGATTGTTTTCTACTCGGATTACCTCCCATATATGTTTAAGCCTTGCTAAAATTACATTTCGCACAGATACATGTGGTCTTCAGTGAATAGATATTTGCATTCCCTGATTCAGATATTAAAAGAATGCTGCAGACACTAGGCGCTCTTATCTGACGAGAGTCTTATCTGTGCACCAGCTTTTCTGTTGCTATAAACAAAACAAAATATATTTCAACTGGACCCACAATGCAGTGTGATTGTTTCTATCACCTTTAAAATAGTATTCTGTCTTTCCTGAAGGAATATAAACCCGATGATGCCCACACAAAACTTGTTTAGTGTACGGCTTTGATTAAAATAGATGAAACATTATGAAAACCTGTTACTGATCATGGGCTGTTTCATTAGAGGTCCTTCTTGATTATGAAGCGTTGATCCACCTGAACCATTTCTTCGTATGAAAATCTGTGTGTGCTCTGCAGCTGAGGAATGTTAATGAGCCCACTGACAGTCCAGCCTGGCTCTGAGCTTAGGCCGGACCTGGGTGTTGGTGTCAAAATGAATTGTGTGGATCCCTCTCCTGCCCTCCCCTCTCACCTGACCCCACACACCCCACTCGGTACTCTAGCAGACTGTTTCCAGAACAATCCATGAGAGGCCTGCAGCTGCAGTCAACAACAGTGGGGCTCTTGTTCACCTCTCAACAAAAGGGAGCCAGACAGATGGATGGACACATTGATGAAAACGGACGGATGGATGGATTATCGTAATCAGCTGTGACTTGCTAGTGCCACACGCTCCATCATTAGAATACAACAAGGAATGCAAGGAAGCACTGGAACACTGTCACACCGATACCTTTCAAGTGACAATTACACTTATTTACCCTAAAATTAAACCCTTCTGTTCACAGATGCAACTACTAAATATGCAACTCCGTTGGTACTCGAGCCCAGATAAAGGGACCAGGGGCCAGGAGAAAGAGTTCATCAAAGACAGGGGTGTCTAAACCCAGTTCTTGAAGGCCGCATGTCCTGCATGTCTAAGGTGTTTCTCTGCCACAACTCACCTGATTCAAATGAGTAGATCACCATCAAAGTCTGCACAAGTCTGTTAACGACCCATTAATTTGAATGAGGTGCGCTGAAGCAGGAACGTGCATGTCACACTGGCCCTCGAGGACTGGGTTTGGACACCCCTGATCTAAGATCAATGTACAATTGAACAGCACTGTAGTTTCTCTACAGGAGAATGCAGCTTGTGATGCGATGGTCAGTCGATAGGATCTCACTGATGTTTAGCTGATTGAGCACTGATGAACCTTAGTTTTTCAGCCAATGCACCAAGCACTAAGAATTCTTTCTTTCTTTAAGTAAATAGATCAACACAGAATACTGATCTTTTTTTTTCTGGTCAGTAAGCGCATCATGATGATATCATCACAGTCGGGAACCATGTCTTCCATGTGAGAGGTTCTGTGAGTTCAGAATATCCAAGGATAGTAAAAAAAAAATAATCCCCCACAGGAACAGCAGCCAAAACATTTGAGACAATAAACTTAATCCAATATTTCAAAATCATCACCGCTCTGAGCATGTGCAAATCTAACCTAGTCACTGGATCTTTATGTTACTGTGTGCAGTACTCAGCTCAAGCTATGATAAATACGTAAACTTCATTATCTAGTCTTCTGCCTCACCACTTAATGTCTACATTCAGATATTGTGCTGGATGAATTTCAGCTTAACCCCGAGTCCCATCCTTTAGAATAGAAGTGGGACAGGTGACTGATGAGGTGGAACTGAGATTTGTTGAGCATCAGTAAGTTTAAGGCATAAACAGGTGCAAACAGTTGTTTGAGTAGTCTGCATGAGCTCGTTCACGAACTAATTCATGAGCTAGTTCACGAGCTAGTTCACGAGCTAGCTCATGAGCTAGCTTTGGCCAAGACAATTGTATTGGCCAAATGTTCTTCATTGTTTCCTCTTCAGCCTCTGATGAGATTTGTTGTTGCTGGTTATGTTAAAGCTGTATTCTTTCACCTTCTGCTGTGTTATTTTATTTTATTCTGATGCTCACTGTTAGACTGCCCCGCTTGTCACTGCTGATAAATGAGCTTTAATAGGTGTGTGTAATGTTAAGAGGCAGCTAGACGGTGGAAAGAGGAAGACAGGCTGCAGACTGAATACTGAGTTTAATATTGTGATGTATTGTGATGGACGGGTTCATCTTTGACCATCTTGCACTGTGTGCTGACTCATTACACTGCTTCATCTGTGTCAAATCCATTTCTCTGGCAGATGGTGCCATACAGTGGGTGATTGTGCTCTGGATGAGATCCAAATGAGTAAAATGATCCAAGTGATCGATTGAAAAGGAAAATGTACTCAAAAGTCCACAAATAAATGAAAAATACCGAGAGCCAGTTCATGAAGAAGAGCTTGTGTTTAGCTTAAATGTTTTGCCACTGCAATTATGAAGCAAGATCATAGACACCTTATGCTTCAATAAGTAAAACTATGCAGAAATGTGTCTGCACAATGAAGAGGGAAATTTCAAGGAAATGAGGAAAATTACACCCTGGATCCTGCGCCTGGCAAACAAATAAACCTCGCTTGGACAAAGAAACTGTTCAGAAACTCTGCAAACGTCTTTGCAAGTCTTTGTGAAATTTCAGACCTGATCAACATTTCTTTTTATGCACTTAGCTTTTGTACTTGTGAAACATTTTGTGAGTCTGACTCTTAACAAGGGGCTAAATAAATAAACTTTGCTGACTTACCTCTCCCCTCTGCTCATAAACAAATGTGTTTTCACTAGTCCCACGCCCATCTAAGAAACTCTTTCACCCTTCAAACAAACACACTTGAGAGCAGATCAAACACTGGTTCTCATACCATATCTCCTCCATGGTATCAGTTATGGCACAAGGATGCCAGTCACTCCCTGAGGAAGTCAAATAGCAGGTCTCACTCGCCAAGCAGTCCTGTCAAGGAAAATGCACTGCAGGGACCAGATGCAAGTTGTCTGACATGGTAATGATGTAGACTGAATAAATCTGAACACTGAGTACAAGAAGCTAAGATACCTTAATTTTAAAAATCGTGTCTCTACCAGTTAAGATTCTTTACAATATATGACAAAATGTGGAGGAAAGGACTTCTGACAAAGGAGCACAGTTGTTGTTTTTCTTTGAATCTAATGACTTCTGAGCTGGAAGGTGCTCAGTCAAGGAGACTCTCACAGTTTCTGTCACCAGGACGCAGATGCCACAAATAGGTTCCTTTTTGCTCTGCTTTGTTTAAGTCCCCAGCTAATATTGGATTACAGCAGCAGACTTGAGACATAATGGAGAATCAATAGCAGAGCCGGCAATGCAGAGTCTGCCGAGCTGCCATGACCCCCACAATCACCAGCTGAGATGTTAGATAAGTACAGAGATCTGGATTTGGTCGGATACAATAAAGAAGATGCATGCGCACTCAGCTTAGCTCAGCCTGAAGGGGATCAGCTTCATCAACTTAACTGTTCTCATCCCTGTTCAGGCCTTCAAAACGTGAGGAACATATTCAGTTTTACTCTTGATTTAATTTTTGCTCAGATCTCTTTTTTCAGTCTAAAGAAGGGTACACAACTTCTACGCTCTGCACGCTAAGATCAACAGAAAGGAAATGCACTGATGATGATGGAGTAAACGCACCCATGTGTGTAAGTGTGATTACATGTTTGAATAAAAAAGGCAAAGTATCTGAAATAGTTGCTTTTGTAAAATGAGTTATGACTTTTCATGAATTATGAGTTTTTGGAAATTAACACAGAACGTTTAGTTCTCTGCCACCACAAAATCACATCAGCAACCACAAACATGCAGATTTTCTGGCCCAATAGGCATCCTCAGAGACCAACTACTCATTACCCACATTTCATATCAACATCTGAAGGTGAGTTTGTTTTTACTGACCCTCCAACATGCGTTGCGACGTAGCGTCAGACATAGTAGCCGCTATCACCGGACCCTATGCAGCACTGAAGAGCTTAGAAAGAAGGTTGCATGGGTAAATGTGATTAAAGGTCTAGGCTGCACCAGCAGCCCACAAGGAGAGTTTATCGGTTAAATTAACAACTGGATGGCAACTTGATTTGAGAATTTAGCCAACTGAAAAGACTGGGCAACTTCCTGATTAGAGAAGGAAGAACACTGAGATAAAATGAGACGAGAGAAGTTAAACACTTACTGACATTTTTTTTTTTTTTGCCTGAGCAGATCATTGAGGTTTATCCTCTGGGAACTGTAAGAAGTACTGGATCAAAGAACTGGACAAACAAGCTTTTGAAACAACTAGCAACTGTAGTTAAAAATGTGTTCATTTTGAGTGAACAACATCATTCTGAATAAATGCATCTGTGTTTACATTGGCTCTTTTTTTTTTTTTTATACACAACATGCGTACATGTGGAAATGCAATGTGTCATTTATAATGCAGCTATCTCTAAACATACCATATATTCTATTAGGTTGCCTCATAATGTGTATTTGACCTTTCTGGCCACATAAAAAAGAGAAACAAAAGGTGTGTGTCTGTGGGCTGGAGTGTGATTTGACCTTTCAGATGTGACATGAGCAGAAATAATCAGCTACGCAGAGGGAGGGAATGAAAACCGCCAGAGGAGGACAACGACAGCCAGAAACAGAGATGCAAAATGTGTGCTTGTCATGATCACTGCAGACCCTAGTTTTATTTACTTTTACTCCCTTTTCCCCTTACGTCTGTCTGCACCATGTCTTTGTGTGTACTTGTGCATGTGTGAGTGTATCTGCGTATGGTACACTGGCTCCCTGGCAACTACCTGGCTGAGCTGAAGCTCATCAGCTCATTTCTAGCAGTATATCACACTCTGCTCTCTGTGCCTCGGACCACTGCCACCACTGCCTTTCCTGTACGCCTTACCGCCTGCTGTCAGCAGTCAACCCGTCGTTCAGCATCATCTCTGATCAGCTGTACGCAAGATTCATCAATGCAGATCCTACCAGTAAATCCCTTAAAGCCACTCCTTTGGTGCCTGCTTTTGGGTCCAGTTGCCAGTGCCTTGTGACAGTGATAAGAGTAAATATTCTGTCGTGGTTTCCCCTCATGACCAATCCAGTCACACAAGAGGAGCACACGTCAAGTTTTATTCAATATAAAGTCACAATTTTCGGAGAGAGAAGACAAGCGGAAAAGTGATCTCATTAGAAAGTTATTTAAAGACGTCCTGCAGAAGGATGAATATATTTTGGCTGAAAGATTGACTTAACTCACAGAAACCAAGGGAGAAGTTTCACTGTGTGTATTTGTAATTCTGAGAGGGTTTCACTCAAGTTCCACTCTGCATGGGAAGCAGTGAGGAGGAGGTCACCCTCTGTGTCCAGAGCGTCACATGATTCGGTTGAGGGAATGGAAAGGGCTGAGCAAAACATAGAGGCGAGTATATAGAAAGAAGACAGAGACAATATTCTTTAAAGATACAGAGGCAGCACAAAAAGAGTGATACAGCCCAGCACACTGCGACTCTCTCGCAGTCAAGGACATATTACAGCAAGCTCCTATGCTCAAATACTTGACATATCTATATTAACTAGAAAAGCATAGCCCATGAAAATACATGGCACAAAGACAATGAGGTACAGAGTGTCCTATCTCAGCCGAGCCCATCTTTGTTACTCTCTGATACTGAGTCCAAAGGTCCTCTTTATTTCCTTCAAGCCACAGGGGGAGATAGGGAGGTTTATTATATATGCATATCACTGTACAGAGAAATGGTTACATGATTACATGGAGAAGAGCAAAGGATAGCAGGAATTTACTTACGTATCAATTCTGCCTTCTTTGACTGTTTACTCCGGCTGCTGTACATATAGTCAGCTTCCTTCTCTTTTTTTATTTATCTTTCCCTTTCTTTTCTGTCTTTCACTCTAGCACCATTGGGTTTCCTGGGTGGGCATCTGCAAACTTTGTTTTTATCAGGAAAGTGGGAGGGAGGAAATGGGGGACTTCAACAGGACCAAAGCAACAACAACAACAAACATCACAACCTCCAAATAATCTGAATTCCTGCGAGGCTGCCAATCCATCGCTCTGCCAGCGGACTCAACCAGCCAACCGTAGTGCAGAGCAGAACAATTACGGGCCAATCTTTACTGAAGGCTTCCTTCAAGAACTTTCTTTAACCCACCCCCGCACCCCCTCCCCAACCTTGTGCCGACGTGCTGTTTGGTCAGGGAGGGGGAGAGACTCCACTTTGGAGGTCATTAAGATCACACTGATAATGCTGGGAAGTTCTGCATCTGTGCTCAGCTGCTACACAGTAAATTAAGAGGATTTGAGACCCTGATGTTTGTGGACTGTCTTCAAAAAGATCAACACTTTTGTCTTTAAGAGCATAAACAACAGTTCCAATGTGTCAGGTAGCCTAATGAATATTGAACAAGTTGATATGAATGTGCACTGTTGAGGAAGAATGTTGAAGCCTGAGGAAAATAATCAAAGGCTTAGGACTCAAAACATAAAAAAATGAAGAAAAAAAATGATGACCATGTGGGTATGAATGCAGCTGGTAGCACAGTGGTCATGTAGAGTACTGCATGGACAGCCAATAAAATGTTCATCACGAAGACTCAATGGGAACCTTGCAAACTATATATACTGACAGATGCAAGTACGCAGGACCAGTAGAAAGTGAGTAGAAAGTGAGGGATGGCCATCAGAAAAGAATAACGTGAAATTTTCCTTCTCTTCTGATCAACATTGCATTCCCAAAAACAACATTTTTAAAAAACTTAGGCTGGAACATTTAAACGTACCTGTAATTTAGCACTCTCATCACGACAAAATAAATTATTTCCAACTGTGAAAGTGGCTCACTCCCCCTTTGATTATACGTTTTACACATTTAACTTTCAGAATGATCGCCATAGAAACCACCGACAGATCCTAACTTCAAAACATGTTTACATGGATGATTACTGAGGTTGTGGTCTGGATGGAAAATCTGAACTTTTCATATTTCAAGCCTTTATTGTTGGCTTCGTAGTCTACAAGGATGACCGATTTTCAAAATAAACCTCCTTACAGTTTATGAGCAGTAGCAAAGGAGACAGTGAGCTCTTATGGGTTAACCTTCCTCGCAGTCCAAATAAAAAAATTAAGTTAATTACCTCGTCCTCCTGACTCATTACTGGGGTCATGTGTCAAATGTGGTATGTGCTGACATGAGTGGAGCCAAGCCAACAAATAGGGACAATAAAACAGTTAACAGAAAGAGAACAGCACACACTGCGCTTAAACAGAGATGCAGCACAACTGAACAGAGGTGAGGATCCTAAAAATCACCGTCTGATTGAGCTGATCACTGACTGGTTTCATCTTTTTTTTAAACAGCATTTCGATTCATACCACTACTAAGTGCATCTGATTCTTCTTTTAAATCATTCATGGGATGCTTTTCAGAGGAAACCTGCAGGCTACTGATAGTAAATAACATTAAAATCACCACACCTCCCAGTCACAATAACATGTGTCCTGACAGACTGAAAGTCTGAAAGGGACAGTTTTAGCTGTGACAGACATCCTAAGGTACCTTTTAGAAATGGCCTTTCCACCAAAGACACTTTTATTTAAGTCTTATTCTGTAAATGCCATGAGTAAAATAAAAATAAAAAAATTAACAATACATCAAAAATATTCATGTTGTGTAATTATGTCAAAATGAAGTACATGTTGTCCATGATGTCATCAACGATTTAGATTCACAAATGATGTCAGAATCCACATCACATCAAAATTCAGCTACGATCAGATAATTAAATAACCCCCAGGATTTTCTGAGTGGTTTGACATGTCATGTGAAAGAGCAATATTTAGTAAATTATTAATCAAAATACCACTGACCAATAAAAAGGTGATAACTGGTAGCCAAGGTGAAGGCTTGGCCCTGACTGAAGAAAACCTTTGAAATGAAGTTTGGGAGTGTGTGTGTGTGTGTGAGATAATGTATAGAACTCAATAATTTAATCCACAACAGAAACTGAATCAATCTAATTTAATATACGACATGATACTACATGTGAGCTGAGAAGGAAAAAAAAAATCAAAAGGCATTGGAGAATATCCTGAGAAAGAAAACAAATGTCCCTTTCATACTTTCACCTCAGTGCACTTCATCACGGACTGTGGTGGGACTCGTGTGACAGAGGTTATAGTAGCTCTGGAACTACACACTAGACACACACAAGCAAGCACCAGATTTCACGGTCACAACACTGCGAGGAATTTTCTTATAGGAAGATAATGAATGTAAGCAGAGACCTTCATGGGGCAACACCCCTGTGCGGACACAAGGCACAACATCATTATGAGGAACGAGACAGGGAGAACTGTTTACTTATGTAACAGCTATAATGAGGCTCATATGCCTGTTATTTCGGTCCTATCACTATTTGGATCCCATTGTACAGTACAAGCACAGTAGATCTAGCGCTGTTTGACCCAAAAATCACAAGACTTGACTATGAGGCCGAGAACTGCAAGCTGTTTTGCTCGTGTACCTTTTCACAGGAAGCTCATACAGCAGGATAAATTTACAGCACTTGATCTAAAAAGGCAGCTCTCTCTTTTGTGTTACTGATGAATGCTTACAGGTCCAGTCAGCATTACAGTATTATCACTTATTAAAAGGAGTCTGATGCATCACAGCACAGCCCCGAGATGGGGAAGGGGCTGATAAATGTGTCACTTCTGCTGCTACTCAGGTGGAAAACATTACATAATGCACAGATGCCTCACTGTGACATGCAACACAGAGCAAGGGCAGCAGGCAGCACAGGATGAAAGCTCAGGTGTTACTTCTGAGGAGAAGGCAGGACATTTGCATGAGTTGCTTTCCCTTTCAAACATCCTGCGAATCAGACTGACCAGCCTGGACCAACTCAAATGCCTCTCAGTCAAATCAGGAATTTAAAGGAGGTTCATGAAGGTAAATACACGCTCTTGTGTTTTTTCTGCTGCCTGCCCTGAAACCACTAATTTGCATGACTGTTCAGTTTGTTGTTTTTTGTTTGTTTGTTTGTTTGTTTGTCTTGTATTTAGTATGTCAGGCTTTTATTTAAATTAATGATCTGTGTCTCAGTCTGCGATACTTCAATGAACAATCACAAGGTTCTGTTCATATATGACCGTTTACAGGACCGCTTCCAGACCGAAGTAAAGGGTCACATCAAGCATGTGCACTTCACACTTCAGTCAACTATGCCACAATGAGCAGAATTTGCAGGACTAAAGCAAAACTTGGACTAAAGTTAAAAAAGAGAAAAAATAAATAAAGAAATTGCAATGTCCCAACTAGAAATTCCCTCATCAAGTCAGAAAACCTGAGTGCCCTTTCTTGCAGGACACATTTATTATTGAAGTTATTGAAGCTCTACAGATGAAGAAAACAAGAGGGAAAAATGCAAGCAGCTCTGAAAACAAAGAAAAGCCCATTGTGATCTGCTCTTTTTCTTTCTTTCTTTCTTTTTAATGACAAAGACGTATCATAATGAAGGCAGCTAAAACTCAGCATCATGTCAATAATATGTGATAAACACAAGTCTAGATCCTTCACTGACACCACCACCACTGGTAAACTCACTGCCAGCTACTCTTGCACACTGAGCAGCTCTCAGTTTCCCAGAATAACATACCCGATAGCCCGTTGTCTCTTTTTAGCTTTGGTCTGGCAGAGTTATTCCATTATTGTTACAGTCCAGTGAATCCTTTGGCGGTGGTATGGATCAGAGCTGAGGGGTCTGTGGAGAGACCGGCAGCCAGTTACCAGCGGAGAAATGTAGCACTTCACTGTAAAGAGCAGTGATAAAGTGGCAGATGCTGAAGCTCATGCCAGTGTCAGTGATGTTCAGTTAGGAGCTGAAAAGCCACTCTCTGGCTCTCTGACCAGAAGCGCAAATGGACTTACCAGCAGACTGCACAAAGGCAGTGAAGCTTCTGAGACATTTAGCTTCAGAATAAAAAAGAAATGCCTGGACGTGAAAGGACTTTAAAGGACATTGTTATTAGGATTATTCTACCTTTGGATACTTTCTTCCTCAGCCATCATTACAACACTTGAGGTTTGCGTTGTTTCATATCACAATGTGGCAGACATCTCAACAGAAACTTTTTGCTCATTGTACCAGTCAAAGGAAATTAAATAAATAAGCCAAAAAAAATGCAGAATACAAAAACCAAGTGACTCTCCAACACTTACACTGTAGGGTGAAAATGAATTCACCTGAAAATAAAATCAGCAATGACTCCATGAAGAGATCTGGGATGAAAATGAAAAAGAGTCAACTAAACACCCAATCAGTCCCACAGCTTCACAACGAATAAAGCAAAACTGTAAAACAGAAATATGCCCTTATAATGTGACCGTTTGTCTTCTACAAGCCTTAAAAGAAAAGAAAAAAGCACCGAATTCTCTGAAATGAAGTGAAAACACCTTGTGTTGGTCCAGAGGCTGAACAGCTGGAAGCTTTGACTCAGTTTGAGCTCACCTGAGCTGTTTCACCTGTCGTGACAGCAGTTTGAGTACTGACCCCAAGAAACAGCAACTGTAACATCCATCCCGTGTCACAAAATATTAAACGTTTTTTTGTTTTGTTTTTTTTGTCTGATAAATCAAACTCACTGCATTCGCCTTCTCGTCGATGGTCACGTAGAAATATTTCCTGGGTGGCTGCTGCGGTCCTCTCGGAAAGCCTTTTTTTTCCCCCCCCTCCAGCAGATAAATGACTGCGGCTCCGTGTTGTGACCGGCAGAAGAAGCTGCTCCTCTGCTCAGCAGTCTGACAGAGTGCTGCTGCTGCTGCTGCTGCTGCTGCTGGAGACTGTCTCCTCTCCTCTGCTGAGAGCAGCAAGAAGCTCCGTGCGTCTGTCCTGCGCTCCTGCCCTGCCTGTTTACAACCGCCTCAGTACGCAGCTGGAAAAAAAAAAGAAAAGAAAAGAAAAGAAAAAATAACACACTCCATGACGCCCTCTGTCGGCCTCACAGGATTTACTGCATCACATTATGTTTCTCAAAACTTTATGCAAGCAGAAAGACGTCTGTGGATGAGGACCCCCCTACTTGATTGGAAATTATGCAGGTTAATACATCATTGTTCTCTGACATGAAAGCATAGAACAAATAAACCACTGAAATCAATTTATAAACCAACTTTTGACTCTAAGTAGCCACCTTTGGTAGCTACAACAGATGAACACACTTGTGGGATTCTTTCTACAACAGAAATCAAATATTCTTCAGAAAGTTCATCCCATCTCTGTTGCAGCTGTGCTCATAAATGTGTGTTACTTGTAGGATGCTTTGCTTTCTTATCTGATAAAGCTTTTTTTGTGTGATATTGAAATGGAGATGATTTTTTTTCAGGGTTTTTTCTCTGGAAGTTCACTAGTTACCTTTATGTCATTTTGAGCTATTCATTGGACTTTAAAAAAAAAAAAAAAAAAAAACAACTGGGAGAATTGTAACATTCTGAAACAGGTAAGACTGCAGGCCAGTGACCCTTTGCTGCATTTCATCTCCCCTCTCTGACTTGTTTCCTGTCTTGCTTTAACTCTCAATAAAGATCACAAGTACCTGAAAACATCTTCAGAATAAATAAACAAATAGAGAATACCCAAAACAGAAAAGGTGCATGTAATACAGTTCAGATGCTCAGTGTGTGCCAGATATATTGACTTTTGTTTTTTACACGGCACCTGCTTTTTGTTTGTTTAAATTTTAATCAGTATGAAACGTCTGTAGATTTAGGTCTGAGTTCATGTATTCAATCATGTTAAGCTACATTTTCTCGCCACAGTTCTCGGGTCTCATTATGCAGCTCAGTAGTGGAGCACTGCACCATTTCTCCTCACATCAGGAAAAAATTAGACACTTTGTCTCCCCCTACTGCCTGACTGTCTCCCGCAGTCAAGTAAAGGTACAGCTGGAGACCCTCAACAGAGCAAGACTGCAGATAATGATGGTCTCGGCCCCAAGGGCCGAAAGACTGATGTGAACCAGACATGCTGGATTTCACAGCACCTCTTCAGCCTTAAAATGAACCAGGAGAAGGTTTACTGCTGGAAGACATTCTACCTCCAATAAGTCTCATTCATCAGTGATAAAGCATCAGTTTCCGTAACATCTAACAAAAGACACAAAAGTCCTGGAGAGACTGTTACTGACCCATCTAGACACCTTTGAGGAACTACAACATTTTGCCTATTATTACTGACTTGGAGTTGAAGATGCTGTCATCTACCTGGTTCAATGAGCTTACACTCATTAGGACAGTCTGGTAGGATGGTAAGGATGATGATGTTCTTTTTTTTTTTTTTAAATAATCCAGTGTTTCTAACACAATTCGGCTTCCACTGCACTAAAACTTAAGCATATTTGAAGGCCCAGACAACTGTCTGAACTAACAGACCACAGTTTGCGAAACCAAAGGGTTTAGTCTGAGCAGGTGGTCAGCAGCACAGCAACACCACAGGGGACTCTATTCTCACCATTTCTTGTCACTCAGAGTCACATGTCATCAAAACTCAGAGTCTCAGTATCCTGGGTCGCCCCTAGAATGACTTATTCTACAGTTGTGGGGCGTGTCGATGGTGGACAGCAGATTGAGTTCAGAGAACCAGTTAACTATTTAGTGGTATGGTGTGAGAATGATCCACTCATCATGAATGTGAGCAAGACAGGAGACAGACTGTGGATTTAAAAAGGACAAATAATATGCCGTACATTATTTCCATTCTGGGAGAGTAGATGAAGGACAAAAGATACTTGGGTGTTCACCTGGACTGAAATGCAACACTGAGACTGTCTATAAGAAGAGGCTGAGCAGACTGTACATCAGGAAGGATGTTCAGACCCTTTGGTGCTTGTAGCAATATATTGAACGTCTTTTATACACCATGTAAGTGCACTTGTCTGTTGGGTCTTCAACTTCAGTTACAAAAAAAAAAAAAAAACTCTCTTCTGGGAACAGTTTTGGAGCCCTTGGAACTGTTACTATAAAATAAAATAAAATAAATGTTCAGTTAGTTTTTCAGAGACTACTTCATGTTTTCATGCTGGAGATCATCAATGCATGCTGCCATGACTTTGTGATTTCATGATTATTGGTTCTCATTCCCATGATCTATTTTAGTTATTTATATATCCCATTGCTCAAATGAGCAATATTCATTTGATTTGAATTAAACTAATTGAATAATGAAAGGGCAAAGCAAGTTTTCTATAAAGGCATGTATTCAATCAAAAATATTAGTGGTCCTGTGACACTGAGTGTGTCATCTTCCCAGTATTTGATTTATCTACTCAAATTAGACATTTGGTGAAGATGAGCTGAATGCAGGAGGCCAGGAGTCAGAGGTAGCAAACAGAGGCATTTATTAAACAAAAGGAAAAAAAGAAATGGCACACTGCAGAAATATTAAAAAAAAAAAAGGGGGAAAAAACAGCACTGGAGAGAACAACAGGGACGCACACAGGAAGCTCATAATTTAATGACGATGGAGTAGCAGAGGAAGGAGGAAACACACAGGTGCCAATAATGTGAAGTAACAACAGGAGGAAGAGGCAGAAAGGAAAAGGACTAACAAAGAACAGAACAAGAAAACCAAAAATCCTTAAAAACCCAAAACATTAAAAAAAAAAATCAAGAAAACATAAACCTTGAAATAATCAGAATAAAATAACAAAACAGAACAGAGGTGAGAAAGAAAATAACACAGGAAAGCCAGAACAACAGGGCCATGACAGACAGAGATTGAGATGTTTGGATGTTATTTAAGTGGTTTACTTTGGCTCATCTAAACGCTAAAATGCAACAGTGGGAGTAATATAAACAAATGCATGTAAACAGATTAAAAAAAAGAAATTTTAGCTTAGTTACAGCTCAGAACAGACAGAAACAATACTGATGCTCTCCAGCCATGAGGAGATGTCTCATGGTGTCAAAGTAGCAAATACTCCATGTACTTTTCATATTGCCCAAGCCCAACAAAGCAAGTCTTAAAAAAAAAAAAAAGAAAATAAGAAAAGAAAACAGGCAATTTTTTTGAAGGGTTGTATTTAGATGAAACCAAGTTGATGAATCCTTTAAATTTATTAATAGAAATGTCTCTATTTAATAGAGGGAATAGAATGTCCTTTGCTAATCTTTGACCTGTTTCCAGCGTTTTAAGAAGGGCAGGAGAATGGTTTGATGAGCCCGAGATCCATGGCTTTCACAAGGCATGTGCGTGCAACGTCAATGGGATCCTGCCTCTTGGGATTGTCCTCCGCTTTTCCAATCACTGTGAGGATTTCCAGCAGCTCACTCTCAATCAGCTTCTTGGCGAGTTCATTGTCATCTGAGTTGAGCATGTTGTATACGATCACAAGACCACGGTGCTGGATCCTAGGGTTGGTATGGAGACATAATCTCTGCAGGATCTCAAGCCACTGGGCTGTCTGTTGGGAGAAACCAATGACAAGAAACTCTTTTTTTAAAATAACAACAAAAGAAACCAGATATTTTGAATATTACAGCTCTAGATTAGAAGCGTACAGTTGGAAAAAACACAGTGATCATTGTTTTACACGTACCACCAGAGTCATTTTGGTGCACAGCTTCTTCTGAGAACCTGTGATCATGGCCAAGGCTCCAGCCGCAGCTATCTGGAGACTGTCGTCATCTTCTCCACATAGTAACACCACCAGCTTCAGCTTATCATTACCATCTTCCAGGTATCGATCCTGCACCTAAAAACATGTGGAGTTCGTTTTTTGTTTGTAAAGACTGCGTTTAGTCAAAGTTTTAATTCGTACACTGGGTGTAGCCTTTCGTAATGGTAATCTTAATTTAGCTATTCTCACCTCTTTACATGCCACAAGGTTGCACATGCATTCAGTGGCAGCCAGTCTAATCTTTTCATTCTCCTCAAACATGTGGTTCTCAATCTCAGGTAAAGCCTTCTCTTTCACAATCTTCATTCTGGAAATGAGACGAAAAGTTAAAATGAGACGACTGAACAGATGTGGTTAAGTTACCTTTGGAAAGAGATTCATGTTCTGCTTCACAGTAACTGCAACATCATACGATGATTAAATAAGTTACCTCAGTTTTTCACTGAATGCAGCCAGGTTGGTAAGGCCTCTCAGAGCCTCGTAGTTCTGAGCTCCCTCTTTGTCTGTGTGAAGGAGGCTGACTAAAGGCCGCACCACTTCATACACCTGTTAACGAAGACAGAGTTGAGATGAATTTTAAAATGTCTTTTGAGAGTTTCACCACCAGAAAAGTTTACTAAAAAAAAATAAACAAACCATCAACTGTCCAACAAAACCTTCCTCTTTTAAAAGTACTTGTGTGCAAAAAAAAAAGAAATAAAGGATAGAGAAAAAGGAAAAAAGTGGTGCCTATATATTTCAGTCCTTACCGACTGCACAAACATCGAAGTAAACAAAGTTTCTGTAACAGAACGTACCCTCTCACCAGGGAAGGCGATTTCAGGGTTGGAAACAGCTGCGATCCTGGCAAGCGCATAGCAGGCTTTCACCTTTCCAGCATCTGTGCCTTCCAGAGACAGCGGTATCAGAGCCTGAGCACATGAGATGAAGAAAGACAGAAGCTTTGGTAATAGTGATGAACAACAGTGGAGATGCCGTGATCAGGAAAAATGGTTTGCTCTGGGTAGAAGTATGAAATATTTAGGCTCCTCTTTTATGTTTGAAGAAGTCCTTTTGGGTACTGGGTGATAGATTGCGTGATAATACCGTATGTCATCTCACTGTTATAAAATGTTGATTCAAGTGTGAACTGGTTTCAAAAACTACCACTTACTTTTCCTCCTCCATGGGCAACAATAGTACCACGATCTTTTGGATCCTCTGACAATGCCAAGAAAACCCTACAGATAAAACAAAAAACAAAAAAGAAAATATTTTCAACAATCATTTATTTCTGTGAAACTGTTTATACTGATATTGACAAGATATGTAATATATTTATTTGTATTTCAGTCCGTTCCTTCCTCAGTGTGATGGAACATTTAAAAATGAATCAAAAGTTGAGAAGGCGATGGAAATGTCAGAAGATTTGTTAAGCTGAAATCTAAAACCTGATATGCAACACAATACAGTGACAAAGTGGTTTGGGGCTGGATCTACATGAAATGTCTCAAACGCTAACCCTAACCCTTTTTCAATACTTGCTTGATGTCCTACCTAGCCAGCATCTCCTTGGTCTGGTCAGTCAGGATGGAGTTGTCTGCTTTGACCATGACAGCAAGAGCTGATGTGACTCCAGCCTTCAGCAGCCTTTTCACTCTCTTCGCTATAAAGTCCTTCTTGTCCTGAAAAAAAAAAAAAAAGGCACATACTGAATGTGTGGTTTCAAGTATACAACATTTCCTGTCCTCGTGGTGTTTATAAATGAGGTGTGGCTTGATTTCATCATAATCTTTTACCTTAGGGTGCTGTTCAGGAACATGCTGCTTTGAGAACTTGGCCAGTTGAACCAGCTCAGGGAGGATTTCCTTCTTATCATAGGAGTTGGTGCAGTTGATAAGGGTACAAGCTACAGCATATAAGATTGTCTTATCTGTGGACTAAAAGAGAAAAAGGGGAGATAACTGTTAATATGTGATGATAAGTGATAACTAGCTGCACTTTGGTACTTAAGAAATAGGAACACACACACATACAGGCCTTTGTTTGCCAGTTAAATTTATTTGCCCACTATAATATCAAAGGCTAAGGTGTCTGACATATGTTGTGTCTGAAACTTCAGATTA
>JBAMYA010042876.1:0-13950 GCA_037176975.1 Arrhamphus sclerolepis
TGCATATGACTAATACTTGTCCGGTATGAACAACCTAGTGCCAGATGCTTTATTCTGAGCAGTCTGCAACTTTTTCAAATCAGATGTTGTTGCTGACGACCAGATAACAGGGCAGTATTCTAAGTGAGACAGAACCAAAGAATGAATAAGAGGGAGTGATGAAAGCAGAACACTTCCTTGTCATACTGACTCCTTTTCTTCTGAAAACAATATTATTTATATGAGCTATCTATAGTTATTGACAGAAGTTTTATTGTGTTCACCTGTTCAATTTGTATGGTGCCAATTGACAGTTTTAACTGAGGATTCTTACCCAACATGTGTCTAGATCCAAGCACAATGGCCTTTGTCTTAGAAATATTTAGCACCAGCTTGTTGCACTCAATCCATTTATAAATGTCTGTTAAAGCCATACTTAAGGTGTCAGTTACAGCTTGCTCAGATGTGGCCGCACTATATAAAGCTATGTCATCGGCATACACAATTGTATTAACATTTTTTACACACAATGGTAAATCATTTGTGAAAATGGAATATAACAAAGGCCCTAGGCAGCTACCTTGTGGAACTCCACAGTTAATGGGGTTCAATTTTGAATAGCTGTCATTAAAGAAGACTCTCTGTCGTCTCCCTGAGAGATAATTAATAAACCAAGATAATGCATTGGAGGTGAAACCGTAACACTGTGGCTTATCTACAAGCAATTTCATACTGTCCCAGTAAATATTTTCTTCTCGTCTTTCGGGAGTGGAATGATTTTAGCTTCCTTCCGTACTGTTGGATGTACACTGCTGTTTAAACACTGGGTTGGCTTGTAATGAGCAAATGACAACTGAATATATACACATGACTGTAAACATTGTTAGCCGGAGCATTTCCTGTTCAATACAATCAAATATGAATTAGATTACAATCACATCCAAGTCCCATTCTTTCATGAGACAAAGATTCATGAAGAAGAGCTTCATTTGGCCAAGAAAATTAGTGCCTAATACATGTTTTCTTATTATTTTCTTATTAATATATTAATCTAATATCTTCTTTATCTTTTTTGTCTTTAATCTAATATTAAAAGAATGACATTCTTTCATAAACTATAATTATTTTCTATTTATTTAAGAAGAGTGGTCAAATTTTCCTCTCTGTTTTTTCAAGACAAATACTTTAAATAAATAATTCCTGCTGTTTACAATACTCTTATTTCAACCTGCGGTTCTACATTACACGGCAGTATTTTAAATTTCTTATTCAGCACCATTTGGCACCTTTGGCAGTTTGTGATCAGCTGGTTTGTAAGTTGTAGATAAAGTGCGTCATCTTCTCTTTTATGTAGCCTAGAACTCCACATTTACCACCAGCAAATTTACATTTGCCCAGCAGGCCTGTTCAGTCTGTCATAATACCAAAAAGTCTTGGGGAACCAATCAAATCAGTGTATCCTTGTAGAGCATCTCTGAGATGGGTTAACAGTATTTTCGTAATGGCTTTGTCACTGACAGTTAAAGACGTCCGTGACATTGTTAGATGAGGTCCATCTAGTTAACTAAATGGTAAGAGACATTTGGTAAACTTGCTCTAATGATAAAGTCACTCTTCTCCAAAACACTCTTTTGTTGCTCTGAATGAGTCACCTTGTTCATCGCTATGATTGGTTGCAGTGCTAACCAGCTGCCGACAGAGGCGGTTGGAAAACCAGCAGTTGGTGCCACCTCGTGGATGGGGAGGATCTATGGCTCGTTCTCAGACACTACATCTGTCAAGTGAGTCTGATCCAGATCAGACTACGTTTGATCAGTTTCATCATCCGTTTACATTGTCAGAAGAAATAGATCAGTTTGTCACATGTATGCCCTACGGTGTCACTGATATGACTTGACAAGTGAATCACAGATGGACCTGTAAAAATCCACAACAAGGCAAGAAGAAACTGTCAGTATAAAGCAATACTACAACGGTTCAACTGTGTGAAAAGTCTTCATAAAACCAAATGGCAAAGTACGTTAAAGGTGTCATTTCCACTCCTGATTGACACCCTCTCTCCCAGCTGTTTCCTGCCATTTCTCTTCTATTTACATTCCTTTTCTTTACTGTGCTCCACAAACTCAGAGCAGATGAAGGGATTTTATAATGACTATTTTTCAAATCGTTAGCAAGATTACTGCAAATTTACAAGGCTGGAGTAAAGAGTGGTGCACATCCACACTGCTTTCTTTAAAAGTGCTCTTGAAACTGTACAACACTTTAGTTTAAATCTGCCCTCTAGTTTCTCTTTTCATCATTATATAAATCTTTTGAAAGGTTGGATGTGGAATAAAAGGGGGCGAAATGAGGATAAAATCTGTGTAAACGTGCAAAACATATTGTATGCAAGTGTTTTCCCAAGCTGTCGAAACTGCATGCAGAAGCTGAACGAGGATTTGCCTTCCGATATCATCTCATCATAAAATATTATAATAAACACATTTGCCAGGCTGTAAAATAGTTATGCATCCTGTCTGTAGCTCAGTTCCCTAAACAAAGAAACTAATCAGCAGAAATTATGCTTGGATGGTTTCAAACATTACAGTTGTGCACAAATTAATAGCAGTGTATGTGAGTGTTTTTTTTTTTTCTTTTAAAGTGAGTAAATCTCAAAATCCTTATAAAAGCTTTTATTTCCAAATACACAAATGCATTGGGAATGCTTCGCATTCTATTCCAAATTAAATCAATAGGGAAATACAATCAAATTTGTTACAGTTTATTGTTTATTTTAGAGAAAGTAAAGAACAGAAAAGCAGAAAGGCAGTGTGGATTTCAACTGATGAGGTCATTATTCTGTGAAAAAAAACAGGCCTCATACAGGTGACACATTAGGAGAAATGCAGCAAATGTTCTTGATGCTGCTTATAGTGCATTTCCCTGAAAATCTGAGTAAAATGAGTCGTTCAAAATGTTGTTTGGAAGAGCAGCATACTTTAATTAAGAAGTTGATTTTGGAGAGCAGAAAACATATTAAGAAGTGCGGAAAATGATACGCTACTCAGCTAAAATCATCTCAAATACTTTAATATGGCAACCAAAGCTAGAAAGTTGTGGGAACCCCCCAAAACCAGACCAAACCAAACCAAACCAAACCAAACCAAAAACTACCATTTAAACTGATCAAAGTACAGCCAAATGGTAAAGATCTAGCCACTGATCAGCTCCAGGGTAATCAAAACACAAGATCAGCCCTGCATGTTTTTCTTTTCTTTTTTCTTTTCTTCCCTTTAGGTCAGAAAATGTAGCAGGCAGAACTAATGCATTAGATAGATATACTTTAATAATCCCTGATAGGAAATTGCAGATGTCACAGCAGCAACATTCATTCATTTCACCAAGAAAAATACAAATTGTTAAAATAAAAACTAAAACTATGTTAAAGTGCTAAGTGGTACTACTAAAAGTGACGGAGTGGGAAAAGTGCAGGGGTACTAATTATTGCTCACTAAAAAGTTTAATGGTGGCTGACAGGAAAGACTCCATATAGCATGTAATCTTGCATCTTGGTGGAATCAGCTATCCACCGAAGGTGCTCTGCCGAAAAACCTCCTGGACATGAAATGGATGCATGTCTACTAAGCATTCTCACTTCAGCCACCTGCTCAACACAGTCCTGAGGGATGCCAGTGGTGGTTACTTTTTAAAAAAAATCAGTCAAGTCAAAAATCAAGTCTGTTTCTGTCTGGTGTACGAATGTCCATCCCCCAGCACACCACACCAAAAAACAGAGCACTGGCTACCACAGTATTGTAAAAGGAGCACAGCAGGGGTTTACACATCTTAAAAGAATGCAAGCTTCTCTGACCCTGCTCTGACCCTTTTTCATAAGTAACCTCCATATGGCTGGACCAGTTCAGCTTATTATCCAGCTGTTCACCCAGGTATTTGTAGCTTGAGACCAGCTCCACCTCTGCTCCCTGGATGGAGACAGGATCAGGTTTGGGCCTCTTCCTCCTGAAGTCAAAGACCATTTATGTCATCTTTGAGTTGTTTAGCCTCAGGTGATTGAGGTTACCCCAGTTCACAAAATCACTGATTGTGCTCCTGCACTCCCCCTCACAACCATCCCTAATGCAGCCCACCACAGCTGAGTCATCAGAAAACTTTCTGCTGAAAACAGAAATCAGTTAAATTGAAAGTCAGATTTGGTGAACAAAAAGGGCGACAGAACAGTTCCT
This sequence comes from Arrhamphus sclerolepis, assembly GCA_037176975.1. Classification (NCBI taxonomy): domain Eukaryota; kingdom Metazoa; phylum Chordata; class Actinopteri; order Beloniformes; family Hemiramphidae; genus Arrhamphus; species Arrhamphus sclerolepis. The sequence goes on from JBAMYA010042876.1 coordinate 4,203, forward strand.
TGTGGGGCACCTGCACAGGGCTGGCTCGGAGACAGTATTTGGAGGGGCACATATTGAGGCCTGACAGTTAGATAGTTCGGCACCCAGGATACAAGCACTGGCTACACCTACATCCTCTTCAGCTTCTCACCCACTAGTTCCTGCTTAATTGTGTTAAATGCTCTTGAATAGTCAAAAAACATAATTCTTGCAGGATTTGCATCAGGGGTGCCAAGGTGCGATTGGACCCTCTGAAGCAGGTAAATGAGAACATCATCAAGATGTTGGTCTGATAAGCAAACTGTAAAGGAATGTGCGCACTTGGGTCTGACATAGGAGAGGACCAGTTTTTCAAATGTTTTCTTGATGTGAGAAGTTAAGGTGATGGGTCTGTAGTCCTCGGGGCCAACCTGATGTTTTTTTTTTCGGACAGGGACCGAACATGATGTTTTCCATAAAGTGAGAATCCTCTGTAGGCGCAGGCTCAGGTTTAACAGGTAGAGCAGCCTTCGCCTGCTTAAGACTGTCAAGTTTCCCCTTGACCTGGAGTTAACAGACAATTGGGGTACAGCTGGTGGTGAGGTAGGGGGGGAAGGGAGCAGAGGGGAGTAAGTGTTAGCCACCGACGCCAGGCTGGACAGGGGGCAACAGTCAAATTCATTAAAGAACAGGTTTAGGTCATCTGCAAGGCCATGGTCTCCATTAGGCAGCGTTCCTCCCTTTTGCTCAAGACCAGTGATTTTTCTTTTTCCAGACCAAACCTGCTTTACCCCCTCACTCTGCAACAGTTGTTCCAGTTTGTGACCATAGACCTGCTTCCCCTCCTTATTTCTTGGAGGAGGACGTTTCCCACGATAATGGATGGAAGAGCAGGTCTGAACGTTCTCCACATGTTCATACCCCGCCTTCTGTTCCTTTTAATTCCAGCTCTCCTTCCTTGACGTCTTCTCTTGAGTAGTTCTGCTGGAATATTGTGTCTTGTACTGGCAACCTTAGCAAGTGGTGCAAGTTCCAGCAGTTCCTGACGGGAGTAGACTATGGCTGGCTGAAACATGGGCTCCGCGTAGAGACGTTGTACAAGTAGTGCGTACATTAAAAGTACCCTAAACCAAGACATTTTATGATGGTAAAAATGCTGAAAAATGGTACAAAACAATACATGGTAAAAGATGATAAGAAGGCACTAAAACACACACTCTAAAATAACTTAAAACATAGCAAACATGCTGCGTGAAACAGTCTGCAGCTCTACCTGAGCCATATGGCCTCAGAGCTCACCAGCTCATTTTAGAGATGTACAGCAACAGTTCCACTGCCACTGACTAAACAAGACAGTGTTGGTTGGGAGAATGAACGTGTAACTCAGTGGTGCAAAAAGAAAAATATAGCCAATGTGAATGGAGATTAGCCACAAAAATCCAATACGAGAAAATATGATGATACATATCTAAGTCTTTGAATCACAACGAATGTGACTGGAGATGAAGAAAAATACTGTTTCAGGGGGAAGTCCTGAAGAGGTCATGTTGCCACCAGTAAGCACCACCATTAAGCAGCAGCAGCATCTTAGTTCAACACCAACAGGATTAACGTTACTGAGTGGCCAGTCCAGTTTCCAGATGTTAATCCAATAGAAAACTTGTGAGGTGACATCAAAAAAGGAAAGAACTGCAGAGGACTTGTTGAGTGGAGTCCAGTCATCCTGGGCTGGCACACCTGTTCACACGTGCCAGAAGTTGGTCGACTCGATGAACACAGATGTGAAGCACTTCTCAGGAACAGTGGCTACACAACTAAATATTAGTTCAGTGGTTCAAAGGAAAGACACATCTTTAATAATTTCTTAGTTCATAAGTAAATGTAAACAGTAAAAAGTAACAATTCTGACAAAAAAAATTATTCATGGTCTAATTTGGAGAAAAATGTCAAGCATCCCTAGATGCTAAAATTAAAGCTATTATAATTATTTTGAGTTTTACTCATGTTCTTTCTTCTTTTTTTTTTTTTTTTTTTAAATAGCTGCTATTAAATACTCACCATCATGAAATGTTATTGACTACGTGGCCCAAATAAGCAAGTCAAGTTGAATTTATTTCTATAGCAAATTTTAAAACAGCCTCAGCTGACCAAAGTTCTGTGCAGGGTAAAACATTAAAAAAAAAATCCATAAATCAACAATAAATCTAATAAGTGTTGAAGCCAGATGGGAGAGATGTAATAAGGCACTACAGTGTATCAGTGTTACTAAGTTGGCAGTGTTTCATATGTCTTTCAGAGCAGATAGAAATTAGAGACAATTAAAAGCACCATTCATCATTCTCACAAAGAAGCTGATGAAAAATAAAAACCAGATCCATGCAGCACTCCCTCACAGAAGCTGTTGTTGATAGTGTTGATGTACTGTAAAAAATAAACAAACAAAACACACACACAAACACACACACACACCACCAACCAGTTGCACTGGACAGAACACTGTACATCTCTGACAAATAAACAGAAGAAGTAACAACCTGAGAATGAAAATAGAACAAAATCAAATATAAAAACATTCTCAATTTAAAGTGAATGAACTTTAACATTCTGTAAAGTACAAACATATGGTCAAAAATCACAGGTTTAAGTCTATCCTGAGGGCCAGTGTCACAAAAGCCACAGCATGAACTCATTGATCGATCCACAGTATCTCTGTGCATTCTGTTGACTGACAATCAGTTTCCCTCTTTACTGGAAAATCCTCTCCAAAGCTTCCCATGAGTACCCAGGTAATCATAGCTTTGTTGGAAACCAGTGTAGATAAAATCTTAATGCAAAGATGCACTGGGGGAAAGCAGGCTCTGCATATCCGCATTCCTCAGTTCCCAGTTCCCCAGAGGTGGTCGTGATGGCACAGGGAGAAGCTACAACCTCTCCGGCCTCCCAGGAATGGGACTAATCAATGCCGCTTCTTCCGTGTAACGGTAACTCTACACTCGAGTAGGGAGGATAGGGGAGCTACCAGAGCGGCCTCCCCAGTCTCTCTGTACTAATCAAGCACCAGGTAATCACATCACTGTACACACAGGCAGATGGCCAATAAGGGAACAACCATGATGGTTCTTAATGGAACTAAGCAAAGTTTTTAAACCCATCAATGACTTATTTCTTCTCCCTCTGCATCTATTTAATATCAATTAAAATGGACCGAATATGTGGCTTCATTAGTTCAATATACCCAGCGTACTGTTTGTGTCTCTGCGCCCTTTATGCAACCCTTTCTGGATGGCCACATACCAACATGCTGACCTCTGCTAAATCTAGCTGAAAGTGCTTTTTCTTTTGTTGGACAGACTGGACTGAAGTTGTGAAGCGGGAGGAGTTATTTCAGGCATCCATGGTTTCCTGAGCCAAAAGTCATGTTCAATCTGTGCATAGATCACTGGTTCCCAAGCAGGAGGTAGGGCCCCATAAAGCACTGCCAAGTGATTGTGCCCCCAGAATGACTACAGAAAAAAAGTTAACTTATATCTATATCATTTTCACTGAGAAGAAATTAAAAAAAAAAAGTTCTTAGGTGTCAAAGAATATCACATACTTGGTGGATGATTGTTGTAATTTATCTTATGTATCATTTACAGTATGACAAAGCAAAACACAAAAAGAATAAAGAATCATACAAATTAAAAGTTTTGATTAAAATAAAATGTGAAAAAAACTAACTCTCATGTTATTGTTTCTACATACTGTATGATGATAACGTAAATGCAAAAGAATTGTAAAATATCAAAGAAAAAAGAGCCTTTAGTGATGTTATAACCTTTTCTCTTTGACAATATGAGCCCACAATATTACATGTTGGTACGGGACCCATTTGGTGCTACGAAGGAAGTGCAAGAAAAACAGGTGATGTCAACAGATAATTCCAATGATGATTTGGTACCAAAGCAGTATCCATGACAGTCTTTGAGGAGCAAAGATGGACAGAGGACCTCTACTTTGTCAACAAATGCATGAAAAAGTCATTGATATGTTTCAAAATCATTCCTTAAAGAAAAATTGTAAAATACTTTGATATTTCTGCCTCTATACAACATAATATCACCCAACAGTTAAAAGAAACGAGGAATTTCTGTATGTGAAGGGAAAAGACTCAATCACGCTGGACATCAGTGATCCCTCAGAAAACTGCAAGACGAACCATCATTTATCAATATTTGATACAATGCTGAAAGAAAGATATTACTATAGTAAACCTTTGTCAAGCTCTACGATATGGAACTGTATTTACAAATCCCACTATGAACTTAATGCACAACCGCCCCTCCCCCCCAAAAAGAAACTAAAGAAAACAACCTTAAGGTTAACCTTGTCCAAAGGGAGGAACTTATTTTCCACTACTTGTAAGCATCTAACAATGATATCATAAATTGCAAATCTTTGTCGTGGTCTGTGAGATCAATATTCCAGATCTGTTTAAGAAGGTGGAGTGAAAGGGGAAAACAGGGGAAATAGGGAACAGTCCTTCACCAACATTGTGTGCAGATTTGTGAGGGTGCTGTTGGGGATGTTGTGAGTCAGTGTGAGGAATATTCCAAGGATCTGAGAAGCTCAGTCTGTGGGTTCACCTATTGCCAGAGTTGATGTCACTGAGGTAGTTAAAAAGCTGCAGGGCAGGACTCTAAGTTCCTCAAGACTCTGGATGTAGTGGGGCAATGTCCAATATTGCTTGGACATCAAGGGCAGTACCTCTGGACAGGCCGACTGGGGTGGTGGTTCTGGTGGAAACAGTGAACCGCAGGGTGTCTTCCAATTACACTCCTCAGTGTCCCTGGTAAGGTTTATACAGGGGATGCTGGAGAAGAGAGTCCAGTAGGTTGTCAAACCTCAGGTTCAGGAGCAACAATGCAGGTTCCGTCTTGGTCATGGAACACTGGACCAGCTCTACTCACTAGGGTCCTGGAGGGAGTATGGGAGTTTCCCAACCCATCCACATGTGCTTTGTGGACTTGGAGAAGGTATTTGCCTGTGTCTCTCGGGGTGTCCTTTGGGGGTTCTCCATGAGTGTGGGGGACCCCCACTTTGGTTCCATTGCAACGGGATATCCAGTCCCTATATAAATGGAGCAAGAGCTGGGTAGTTTGGCTGACAGTAAGTCAGGTTTGTTTCCAGTGAGAATGGAGGGGCTGCCTTTGTCACAGATTCAGTTCATAACTTTTATGGACAGACGTTTTAGGTGCAGCCAAGGTGAGGAGGAGGACACTCAGTATGGTTGCTACTTCTCCACATCAAGAGGAGCCAATTGAGGTGAGACATCTGGTCAGGATCCCTCCTGGACACCTCCCTGGGAAGGTACTTAATGCATGTCCATCTATTTGGAAGTCCCAGGGCAGACCCAAGAAACAATGGAGAGATTATGTCTTTTGGCTGGTTTGGGAACACTGAGGCGTTCCCCCCGGAGGAGCTGGAGGAGATAGCAGGGGAGAAGGAGGTCTGGACCTCTTTGCTCAAGGTGCTGCCCCCACAACTCAAAGTCAAACAAGCGGACGTCAATGGATGAATGGTTGGATGTTTAAGAAATAAAAATACATTGAGATTTCAGAGCGACATAAGCTGCCTTGAAGATGACATCTTTTCCAGGAATGTTCATGCATTTTTGAATAAGACAATGCTAATCCACATAATTCTGTTCAAATTACAAAGCCACGCTTGAAGAAGAAGACGGTGCAGGCACTTTACTGGTCTACCTGAAGTTGTGACCAGTCCTCAGAAGAGACTTTGCAGAGTGATTTAAATGATCCTGTACTGTTGTATACCTTACAACATGCTTGCGAGAACAATAGAACAATATGACAACTGGAACACTTTCTTTGTCTCGTAACCTGAATAACAAAATGCCTTTTAGTGTTAAAAGAAGGAACAGCTGTATGACAAAGTGATAAAAACTTTAGTATTCTGACTTTTTTTTTGGGGAATGTGATGCCGTCCAGAAGAAAAAAATGATTAAGAATTTATACATGAAATGAAGGTGATGAGGGGAAAAAATTTATCTTTGGCTGTCAGCAAAGAAATAAAAGTAAAAAGAAAATATAAAAATCACTTTTTCTGATTTAGTGTTTTTAGTTTTTAGATTTAGTGTAATTTTTCAGTGTGAAACTCCCTTGTTTCCAAACTGGGGCATCCTTAGGGAGAGCCAACGTCATTGACTATATCAGTGCACTGGGGCACTTCTAAGGTGGACCTTTCCATATAACTGCTGGCTTTTGCATTGTAGAAATCTTTCATTGTAGACTCTTGAAACGCATGCTTTTCTTCAATTTAAGTACCAACTATATGATTGTTCCAAGCACGCTGAGCTGATATTATAAAGTCAGAGAGAGAGATTTATCCAGAAATGCTGAGCTCCTGCATGCACCGGTATTATCCTGTATTCTTAGAAGAAAAAGGTCATTTTCATTTGCAAGCTCATGTTTTCAACTTACAAATCTGACAGGATAGACTACAAAGCTGCATACGTGGATTCTAAACTGCTACAGGGATTTCCAATGTGATTGCACAGATTGCATATCTATGGGAAACTGTTTTCCTAAAGGTTCAATATAAGCTCTTGTGGTACCAGTAACTATTTCATTTTAAGACGCACGTCAGTCTAAATAAAAGTGAAACCAAACCCAAAGCTTCAACTGAAAAATCTTGAAACTGCTTTCAGGCTCATGGAGAAGACAAATCAAGACTCTTGTCTTATCCCTCTTTTTGTGGGAATCTTTTTGGTTAATTCAATGAAAGAAATTCCAGTACCAATACCCACTCTGTATTGCATAGCAGGGACTCACATGCACTGATATGCATGCACTGCTGGCCCGACTGGCAACTCATGGAACAGTGAAGCTTGGGTTACAACACACACAGAGGAAAAGTGACTCATTTCACTCCTTCACCATTTACAAGCAAATCTTTGCTTGATGCTGCATTCATATCACAAAATATTGTTTATGTAAACTTGAACCCAGTAATCTGACTTCTTTTGGACCCAATACCTGATACCATAAAGCTTTATCTATATGTGTAGGATGGACAGATGAGGTGACTTTGACTGCTGATTGAGTGGGAATGTGGATATTAAGCACTAAATTGTAAGTAGTAAATTGTAAATTGTAGGGTAAATATAAGAATTAATTTTTAAAAGGTTATCAGGCCTTATGTTGGGATGCCACTTAATGTAACCTAATAGCCCATACTCTGCAATAACCCTCTTCATGAGTTTAAAATCAACTAAATAATAGTCAGTCAATATGTTATTAATCACACAATGAAAAAAACATTTGAGAACAATTTCTGGAAGCCTTACAGATGGCTGGCACAGTTGCTGTGTGTTATCCTGCTTGATTTAATAAAGAGAGGTTATTATGAAGGGATATTTTCCCTGCTCTCCCAGTCTAGGAACTGGCAGTACGACCTGTCTCTTTCTCCTCGCTCTGTAGAGCAAGTAATACCCTCTAATCCTAGACACAGAGAAAGGCTGTAGGGAAGAGAGAGGAGGAGGAACCAAAAAAAGGACTAATGCTATTATTTACAGTTTATAAATTCTTTTTTAAACCATTTACAATGCCACCTGTTGCCCCCCTTAATTTTAGCTTATGGGCTAGAGAAAAAAAGCATGTGTGTGAGCCTTTTGTGCGCATATACAGTATATGTGTGTGTGTGAGAGCTTTGTCACCAGAGCATGCCTAGTATGGAGGACGAAACACAGAGCAAGGAGTCACAATCCCCTACAGTGTTCATTTAGAGTTCACACTGACACGCACTCACACACACACGCGCGCACACACACAGGAAGCTCCCAGAACTATCCTATCCAATGCAATGTAATGAGATATCTGCTGTTTCCCATTTGAGCCTCTTCATCCTCCACAGAACAGAAACAACTGATAGGGATGGGAGGAGCGGAGAAGACAGGAACTTAAGGACAAGAAGGAAGATCGTGTTCCTCTGTTTCTGTCTTTCTCCCCCTCTCTGTTTAAGGGGGTAATACGTCTCCATCTTTGTGTATCCTATTATAATGGAGTGGGTCTCACAACAGTGCCTGAGGATATAGCTGTATAGTGCTTCTTCTATATGTGGACGCACAAACAAACAGACAACGCTTACTGTCACGGTAGTGGCCCCAGTAACACAGCTTAAATATTAATGACCTGATTCTCTTTCATTAAGAATAGCTGCAGTGCTGATTACTCCATGAATTCTACCATATGTGTGTGTGCGTGCATACCTTCACACATGGAAGGGTAGCTACTCACATTTGTGAGTATTTGCTACTGTAAATCCTAACAAAGTGATTATTGATGTTACTTTTCTCCGTTTTATTAAATAATATTGAGTTACATGCAAGTGACGGTGGTAAAATCTTAGTACATAAGTGTGTACTTTCAAGTGTGAGGGATTAAAAAAAAGAAAAATGTGGATGGAAGGGTTCATAGATGATGCGTGCAAATGAACTTCAGAACACATCAAAAAAAAAAAAAAAAAAAAAAAAAAAATCAACAAATGCACATAAACAACAAACACATCCAATTGAAAACGCTCAAAAGTATATACACGATTACCCACAAATGAGCTTCCGCACGGTTAAGCCATGCATGAGTTGGCGAGGTGCAGCTGGGTTAAACCAACATTCGCACACATGCACACTTACTGGGACAACGGAAAGGAAGCACTGAAATCCAGTATGCAGTGGGTTGTAATTGAGAACTTTGCATCCCCCCTGCTAAGAATAGAAATGGCCACTGTAGCCGTGAAGAAAGGAGATAAAGAGAGGCTGCAGATAGATGGACAAGTGTGACAGGACGAGCTGTGTGCCCTTTACTAATGATGAGTCAGGGAATTACAGCAGCAGACATTAACACAAGGTAATCTTAAAGTATTCAATAAATACAGAACTGTAATGGTCATGAAAACATATTCCTTTGTTGTTACATTACTACATTTTGGTTCCACCTTCCAAGCTCGGGTCCTCTGTTCCTTGGACTGTGCTCTTCTGGTCAGAGATCTCTGATTTTGTTCCGGGGATCTGCGGAGCCACTCTCCCAGTTTGGAGGTTACGGCTCCAAGTGCTCCGTTCACCATCGGCACTGCTCTTACCTTTACCTTCCAGATCTTCTCTATCTCCTCTTTCAACCCTTGGTACGTCTGGAGCTTCTTTGTTCCTTTGTCTTGATATTACTGTCACTTGGAATTGCTCCGTCTATCACCACTGACAGCTTCTAGAGCTTGTCCACCACCACGATGTCCAGCTGATTGGCCATCACCAGTTATCAGTCTGCATTTGGAAGTCCCACAGGATCTTAGCTCTTTTATTCACTACAACCCTTGAGGGTGTCTCCTATTTGGGCTTTGGGACCCCCAACCCATACTTGGCACAGATGTTCCTGTACACTATTCCTGCTACTTGGATATGGTGTTCCAAGTATGCTGTACCTGCCTGCATCTTACACCCTGCTATTATGTGCTGGTGATGTCCAGCTCTTCATACTCAGCAGACACTCTACCTTGGATGTCTGCCATTGTGATGGTAACTGGTTCTTGTTCTGGGAAGAACTACTAGCCAAGGGGGCATTGGAGTTGTGCAATGCCTCTCCAGTATTGCTCAGCCTTTAATGCAGACACACACACACACACACACATACACGTGTGTGTTTGTATATATATATATATATATATATATATATATATATATATATATATACACGTACATATATATGTCCCTGTTTCCCGCCTATGTATCTTTAATACACAA